>JBBYHH010083679.1:0-15323 GCA_038382905.1 Daphne laureola
TAGAAACGAAAGATTGAAGATGTAGGGAGAAAGGACTCAGATCGCTCGAGATCTACGTTCGGTGGAACGAGGATGGCATCGATGGCGGGATGAGCTGGGCTCGATCGGATGCAAAAAATCGACGTTGAAGACCACACTTGTGCCGCTTACAGAGGAGTAAGAGGCGGCACAACAAGAGTGAGGGAGAGACGATGCGACTGAGGAGACGATGAGTGGCGATGGTGGTGGGATAAGAGGATTAATTTGAACTGTATTCGAAATTTTTTGGATCAAGAGTTAAGTTACATAAGTTTAGGGCTGGTGTATTGTTTACCCTTTAATTGCTGAAAACTTGATCCAATGAACCAAATAAAAGTAAGATATGATAAACTACAAAACTTTTTAACACGAGTATTTTTTTTTATAAATAAAATAAATAAATAAATATTGTTGCTTAAAAAATAAATAGATCATTTTTTTTTCTAATCTTGTTAATGGGTATTTCTGAAATATTTTTTAAGAATATTCATATATCAAATCTTTTCTTATTTTATTTTATTATAATTATTACATGTGCAAAGGAAAAGAAGTATAAAAAAAAATAGGGCGAGGTGAGTGGAAGAAACAGAGATTGAGGATGTAGTGACATAAATAGTAAATAATTGATATTCTTAAGTGTTTAGTGACTTTAAAAAATAAAATAAAATACATAATCTTGAAAAGTGTCCTATTAACATTACTTTTCTTTTTTCGGCGTAGTTAGCCCGTCCGCTTTATGACCTGGCCAAAAAGACTTCACCTCACCTCATACAATACAACAGTCTTCTTTCCTTTCTAAAACCCATGTGTTCATAGTTTCATTCAATCATTACACAACAACTCCAAAAACAAAATCAGGGTGTGCACTTAAGATAAAATATAGGACTGTAAAATAAATAATACTAATAATAATAGGAAAATATTAACCGGGTACTTCTTAAATATAAATTTATTTATTTTTTCTTATATCTCTCTACACATGTAATAATTGGAGTGATACAAAAAAAGAAAAAATTTGATACAAAAAAATGAAATAAAATATCATTAAGAAGTGCCTTAAGGGAACCCGTTAATAAGACCAATAACAATAATAGTAATACTATTTTAATGAGAAAAAAATGGAGGTAATAATATAAAGTAAACATGTTTTTTTTATATAAACAGGTAGGGGATTTGAGATATCGGAGACTTGAACTTGAAATCTCTATAAATATTCTTAGAAATATAACCACTAAGTGTTCATGACTAAAGTAAAGATGTTAATCTTTATTGAACATCTAAACAAATACTCCTTTATCCCAAAATAATTATCATTTCGTTTTTAGTATTTAAATTTTTACTTCAGCATTTTGATATATACTCCTTTCCCCAAAAAAATGTATTTAAAATGACTGTCAAATAAGTAGTAACATTTTTCTGAATTAAAGCAGGAAATATTTCTTGTATAAACGCGAAAGCTGTTTGTTGCAGCTTCAAAATCCTGGGTTATACAGCACAATTGGTTGGGGCCGGGCCCGGGCCCATTCGGTCGGTTGTTTTTTTCCTCATTATATGGGGCCCAGCCCAAGTTGGGAAACTTATCGTATATATCAGTCATCCGCAGCAACGCCACAAGAAAAATCCCATCATAATTTGTGATTCTGAAAAACGAATAACAACCCGACCCGACCCGAATAATAATAATACTGTGATATAACAATGTCCTCCTCCTCATCTTCTTTCCCGTCCTGCTTCCGCCCCTCCGCCGCCTCCGACGACCATCACACACCGCCGCCACTCCCCCCGCCGCCACTCCCACCTTCCACCGCCGGAAAAACCAACCTCACCACCTGCATCTACACCACCAACCTCGGCATCTTCTCTCTCACATGGTCCAACACTTTCCTCGGCCACTCCCTTCACCTCAACCTCCACCCTTGTTACTCTTCTTCCCCGCTTTCTCTTTCCTCCGCCTCCCTGAATTTCACCCTCGACGTTAAGCTGCTCGCCTTCTGGAAGAAACAGGGGAACAGGAAATTGACGGCGAATCTCCGGATCTTCTGGGATTTCTCCCGGGCCAAATTCGGACCCGTGCCCGAACCCGTTTCTGGATTCTACATCGCCGTCGTGGCCGACGGTGAGATGGCTCTCCTCGTCGGCGATCTGGGTAAGCAAGCGTATTCCAGAACGAAAGTCCAGAAACCCAAGAATCAATCGCAATCCCTGTTGTTACGGCGAGAGCATTTGGTGGGGAATAAAGTTTACAGCACGAGGGCGAGATTCGGTGGGAAAAGCCGGGAAATTTGCATAGATTGCAGGGTGAACGAGGATGCGAAGCTGTGTATCAGCGTGGATGGCGAGAGGGTGTTGCAGATTAAGCGGTTGAAGTGGAAATTCAGAGGGAACGAGAAGGTGGAGGTGGATGGGGTGTGGGTTCAGGTTTCATGGGATGTTTACAATTGGTTGTTCGACAAGGATTCCAGCAATGGGCATGCGGTTTTCATGTTCAAGTTCGAGGATTCGGAGGAGGAGGAGGAGGCCGAGGAAAAACACGGCGGCGGCGGCTTGTGGTGGCAGCAGCAGCAGCAGAGCTCGTCGTCTTGTGGGTTCGGGATGAGCGGGACGGAGTGGAGGAAGATGAGGAAGAGTTTCTTGAAGAGCCGGAGGAGCTCGTCGTCGTCGTCGGTTTCGATGTCGTCGGCGTCGTCGGCCGGTGGAGGGTCGTCGGTGTTGGAATGGGCCAGTTCCGAAGCGAGCGAGCTCAGTGGGCCTGGATCAGGCCCCGGGTTTTCTCTCCTGGTTTACGCATGGAAAAAGTGAAGACATTTCTTTTTCTTTTGAACTAACTCATTTCCCCTTTTTTTTTCTTCTGTTTTTTGGGTTTAATTACCAACAATCGTGTTTATGCTTTTTGATCACTAACCAACCCCCCATTTGTTAACGAGCGTACCGAAATAAGAAGTGGAATGTTAAAGATTCAAAGTTGATAGTTTTTCAGTTATAAAAATCCAATATTTAAGGAAATTGGCTCAAGCATTATTATTCTTTCAGTTGCGTTTTTTTGCTCTGTTTAATTTGTGTAAACCTTTGCGGAAGTGAAATGGGTGCTGATGGTGATTAAAAGATTGAATTTTGTTTGTCCAATGAAAACAAGATTGAATTTTGTTCCTGGGTTTGGTCGTATTCGGCAACAGAAACAGCAACAGCAACAGCAAGCAAGTGGGTGGTATTTTTCCTTCAGTTGGTTGTTTACTTGTTCAACTGCATGTGATGTATGCGTCAGTTGAGTTCAGTTTGTTTTGCTTTTTCCTGGTTGGATTTGATTCTCTAGGCCGCGTAACAGCTTTTACCTTGTCCTGTTTTTACCAGAAATTTTCAATTTTACGCACCGGATTTCCATGGCAAACAACTTTGAACTTTCCACTTTTGACACCTTTTCAGTCAACAAATAAAAAAGGGGTCATACATACGTTACCAGTAATAGTCATTCTCACCCCATTTTACACTAAATTCTCCTATATCTGCCTTATCTAGTGTATCCTTCTCAATGTTATTATCATTGATAGTCTCCTACCCAAATGCTTCAAAGAGTGACTGATCTGGATCAAGAACACGACCTGGACCTGCAATAAGAGAGAATAGGGAAAAACAAGTTCACATTTTTCAGGATATGCAGCACCTTTTAGTTTTATATATGGTGGCGTCGGATCGGAACCCAATTTAGAGAGCTTGATTAAGATGATTGAGTTGTAATTGCAGCTTAATCTAAGAAAGAGTCATTACAGGTATTTGATGATTGGTCGTAACGGGAGATCGTGCACTAAAGAATGTTGATCCGACGCTCGTTTGTTTGTTACGTTTATCTAAGTCAATTTATAGTACCTTAACACTGTTAGTGTCCACATTACACGTATTAATGGAGTATGGAGGGAGTATTTTACTATGCGATAATATTAACATGGCTTTTACGGCATTTGCTAGGTAGAACCTCGGAGGCAAGCTGAGTGGGGTTTGGTCGAATTAGAGTTTTTCATTTTGTAAATCGGAAAATGTCCAAATTTGTCATTAATATTTGTCTATTGACACATTTTTTTATCACTATTCTTAAAAATGACTCTCATTTATCATCGTTGTCGTAGTTTTAGATTCAATTTTATCACTGTCTTTAAAAATTGTCACAGTGACGTCATTTGTTGCTAATGATGATCTTAATTAAGATGACATGGCTTCCATCGTCACCGGCATCTTTTCTGAATATCTCATACCATCGTTGCCGTACTATTATCGCCGTCTTCTTTTCCGAATGTCTCCGACCCGACGTCTCTGCCGACACTGATTTCTCTCGCCGAGGCGAGACGTCTCCAGATCTCATCGAATTCCAAGCCGAGGTGAGCTTGAAGCTAATTTCCCTTGTCGATTTCCTTCTTTCCGGCTTTGGTGACGTTCTCATCTTCTCGCTGAAACCCATCTCCCACAGTCTCCTTCTCACCGAAACCCTAAGATTTACCAACTCGAATGTCACGTATCATCTTTTATCACACGTGGTAAAATTTTGACAGCAAACTAAAATCGTAATGGCATATACGAACCACAAAACGTTTTATGTGACAAAATTGTACCATCAAACTATATAAGATGACAAATGAGAGTTATTTTTAAAAGTGGTGATAAAAAATTGTGACGAATTTGGACTTTTTCCCTTTTGTAATATGTTGGGCCAGGTTATACTAGGTTTTAAGTATCTCTTTCCCTTTTCTATTGTGCCCAAGTATTTTTATGGGCTAGGCTACATTTATTTTGTTTTGCAAGGGAAAACATTTTACAAACACCTTATCTGTACCCATTGAAAGGGTTCTCAAACAGCCAACCAGGTATGTGTGGCACTTTTACAAGAACATTTTTGAATCCACAACAAAACAATAACACATATTAATATCCTAAAATATATCATTCAAAATACATATAGAACGCCCAAACTGCACAAATATTACATCTTTAGGCCTCCACAATTGGTCCCGGACTAAAGTGGTTTTGTTTACATTATAAATTCCTTTCTCAAAGGTCGCAGATCCCTAGAAGAAAGTATGTAAACTTAGGATGAACATCGGGACCAAAACCCACACCCTCTTCCTCGATTTCCAAATTTATCACTTTTTTTTTTTTTTGCATTCGATTTCTAAATGAGTCCTTTGATTCTTCCATAAACATCATTTTCAGCTACCCCAAAATGAAAGATGTTATTTTCAGAATTGAAAATGAATATTCCTCCACTATCTCTGCTTGCTTTCTTCACAAGAAATCAAAAGCTAGGAAAAAGGGGCCAAAGCCACACACTGTATAATGAACTAGTGTTGAACTCAAAATGGGAAAAAGAAGGGTTTTCAAAAGAGAAGATAAAAGTGAGAACTTCACAATTTCCAACAATATTGATTAATTTAACACTGAAGAAATCAGGTCATTCAATGACTGAGAAAGACATGAACTTCCTTTTGTGAACATAAGATAGAAGCCTTTAACTTTAAATTTACCATTCTCTGCAGTCCTATCTCAAAGTTGTAAGCAAACGCTTGATGTGGATGAAGAATGAAGTAGTTTTCGCGGTGTCGTAGGGGATGGTTGACATTTTTTTTTACCATTTACTGCGGTGACTGAAGGCATGCCATTGCTCGAGGATGGAAGCCTGCTCGATCGACTCCGCAGCTTCTTCTTTTCTCCTTCACGAACCCCTTCTCCTCCTTTGATTTGACGAACCTTCGTCTCGTTTAGACCTGCCGGAAGAACACAATTGCAGAGGAATCCTACATACCAATGTCAATAATGAGAGAAAAGTTAATCCAATGAGGAAGGATAATATTAGGTGAAGCTTCTAAAAGACTTGAGAGATGAGTACGTTTGAGCAACGGCATGAATGATTGTGAAAAACACTATCCTATACTCTTGAAGACTGACACTGAAAGAGCTGAGGATGTAATCTGAACACTAGAGCATGTTGTTGACTGTCTAAAAATCAGAAACATCACAAAAGGAGGAATTTTTATCAGAAAGAAGAATTTCACAGACAAGAATTTGCCTGCTATTATTGATTAAGGTTTACCACAAAGAGAAACATGGTGAAAAACATCATTTCGCCTAGTGTTTCAGGCCAAATAGTTTGTTAAGCTCTCAATATGCATTGAATAAGTGGTTACTAAACATCTTTCCAATCCTCTGGCACTGAATCCATGAGGAGACATTACAACTGAAAGTTGCTGCTGCATTGCTCTTCAAGCAGTAGCAAACTCATTACTTGGCTCAACAACAACATGCTTGCCTTGAAAGCTTCTTAGAGTAAGAATATTAAAAATTCTCACTTTACCTTTTTCCCACTACCAACTGACCTCAGCTATCATAAAAAAAGAAAGGAAAAGGAAAAGAGCTTGACTGAACATACAAACTCTGCTTAAAACATGCATTTATTTATTTATTAAGTTACCTTAGAAGCAACTTTTTCCTCCAACTAATGAATGTAACAGCAATAACCAAATGGCAAAGTTCTTGTGATAAGAAATTTGAGAGCTTACCCAATCTGGCAAGGCGATTAACCCAGCTTGGAATTGGCTTCCCTGTCAACTTGAGGCACACATCATTGCAGAAGTGGTTGCAGTTCTTGGTTATAAGATGATATGCATTTCCTGAGTATTCATCGGCTAATTTCTCCATAAACGAACGGACTTCCTTGGGACCTAAATCTGTTCTTCCAATCAAGATGGACTTCCTAAATGTGAAACCAGGACACTCCTTTGGCTCCACTTCAAAAATCCCAGTTGTGGAATGATCATGAGCACCGAAACCATATTCCACGCCGTGAACTACATAAAAGAGCATAATTTAACAGCAAGATTATGTCATCATTTGACTCAATCCAAGGATGTCAATTTGTTTATTTTCACTAACCAACCATCTCATCTCATCAACTTCATATGTTCCATTCATGTATAGACAGAGATGGTTTAACATTTAGCAAGATAAAAACTCATTACTATAATCAAATCCACATGTATCAATCATGTCTAAACAAAAAGAACCCAAATTGGAACTTTACTGCAACCAGAAGCAAAAGTTGTGACCGCTGCTAACAAATCAAATCAAAACAAACAGAACCCAGAACCAAAAATTTCAAAATTTTCAAGACAACCGATTAAGAAAGAAGAGTGTGTACCTTGAACCCCAGAATGATAGATCCCAAGGCCAAGCCAGTAAGCATAGCCATTAATCGGAGTCAAATCATAGACATTCAGATAAACCGGCACGGACCCGGCCTTCTTCTTCCTGGGCAACAAAACCATCCTACACCACATCTCAAAATTGCAACCACTTACTTCTGCTCTGTTTTTCCTTTTTCGTTTCTTTTCTTTTGTTCTTTCTCACGGCGACGAACCCAGATGGAGAAAAGGCGGAGGAATTGATAAAAGGCAGTGTCTTGAAACTCGATTAGGTTCTGTGAATGAAGATTGGGATGAATTGTTACGGTTACAGGAGGAAAAGAACCCCAGACAGCATCAGTTTCTTTCTTTCTTTTCGGTTGCTTCGCTTTGTTTCACTTCTTAGTAACGTTTCGCTTTTTGCCCAGAATCTTTGGTGTTTTTAGACTAGAATTGGCCCTCGAATTCGAAGTTAATTCCCAGAACTGCCATTCTCTTCTCTTCCCTCTTTATCAGGCCATTGTTGGTTGCTGCCTGTCGACCTCTCCGCTGGAAACAGATAACACAAGTGTTGTGCTGCGGTAGGAAGTAGTTTTTCGGGAACTCCTCTTACTTATATACTTTTATCATTTTGACCCCTTATGGTTTTTATTTGTTAACATTATTCATTGTTTGCTAAAATTCCACGCCTCAATCCAGGGGTGTAAAACGAATCTAGCTGCTCGTAAGCCAGTTTGAGGTCGAGCTCGAACCACATTAAACAAACCAAGTTTCACAAGTCACGAATCTAAACTCGAGCTGAAATTTTGATTCGAGTAGTAAAACAAGTCTGAGCTTGAACCTTTAATGTTCGGCTCAAGCCACCTCACGAGCCAATTCGAGCTAGGGGTATAAAATGAACTGAGTCATTTGCGAGTCAGTTCGAGCTCGAACAGTCGAATCCATTAAACGAATTGAGCTTCACAAGCCATGAACCCAAGTAAGAGGACGACTTGGGGATAATTTACAATTTAGTCGTTGTCTTTCTATTTTAATTAAATAAATATTTAAGTTTTTTTAGACCTTGAACTATGAAGCTGAGCTCGACCTGTTTTTTTTTTTTTTCCCGAGCTCGGCTTGAATGAACCGGAACTTGTGCTGACTTTCATGAACTTGGAACTCAAGTTCGAACTAGTGATGTTTAGGCTTGACTCGGCTCGTTTACGCACCTATCTCAGTTTCAGTTTACCGTACAATTGTAATTTACTTGTGTTCTTTTAGTGAGTGGATATTTAATATTTGCAAATAAAAAAGGTGAAAATGTAGAAAAAAAAATTGGAAAGAAAAAAATGAATACTCTCTCGTCCATTTTTAATAGTTACCTTTCGTTTTCAGCATCTAAGTAATGTATTTTGATTCTTTAACATTTTGGAATGTAAAATCAATGAACTTATATACATAAGATAAATCAATATATCTAATTTTTTTAAAATATTTTTAATAAATTCTTTCTATTAAAAATTTGAGTAAAATAAAAATTCAAAAGTCAAATGTAACAATTAAATAGGGATGGATGGAGATTTCTTCCGCGATCCTCTCCTAGGGGTTGGTCTCAGACAGCAAAAGGAGTGGGACAAAGACATCGGAATTACTATGACTAAGATCGAGTGGAAAAGAATCTCTGAATAGGGGCCTTGTGGAATGCACAAAGATAAGAATCAAATGTACCAGCATGTTTTCCGTCCGAACATTAAGAAGAACTATGGGGCACTACGCGCCACGAACTTGACTGTTTAATGCTTTTTTTATACCATTTTAATGAAATGAAGTATAAAGAACTTCTTATAATTTAAGAAAGGAACGAGCGCCATATCCTATGCTAAGTACTGAACCGAAAATTTAACATTGGAATTGTAAGAGAACACATCCTTAGATTGTCGTTTGATCAATTCAGTATGATTTGCAGTAAAGTTCATTTTAACTTTCTATTTACTCTATTTTTTTGTGAATAGGCCCCATGTGAATGTTGGCTTAGGAACAAATCCATCAACTGAGCTTGTTTGATAGCGTCCAATGCAATACTTACACACAATAAGCATTGTAATGATCATTAAGGAGGAAATCAGTGGGCAACTAATGCACATTTCTATATAATATGCTAAAAGAAATGCTAATACCAAAGTATGGTACGCAACTTTTAATTTATATGTATTGGATCCAACGTGAATGTCCAATCATACTTGAAAATATCTTGGACTCGTTTAACAATAACTGTTTCAAAAGTAACTGTAATGTTTTGAATAATTTTTTAATAATTAAAATCAAACAGTTATAACTAAACGTTAAACTCTATCCGTAGATAACTTTTTAAAATACAAAAACTACTTTTAATTTTTTTTGCTAAACGGACCTCCACATTTTTCTTTGGAGGTGTTCAAGAGTCATAAACATGGCCTTGAAAAAATATGTTTAGTCCCAGAATTCAAATGTATAGAGATTACTACTTACTCCATTAAACCTTCAATATTTAAACAATTTACTTTTCAATTTAATGTCCTTTTTTTTAATCAAATATTTTGATATTTAAAGTTAAACAACCTATAATTAAATAAGGGTTTAATTATGATGAACTTATATGTATAAAACATACAGTATAAAAAAAAACAAATGTTTAAGGACAAGATAAAAAAAGAAAATTAGTGTAAAAGAAAACGGACATACTCTACACATGTAATAATTGTAGTGAAATAAAAAAAAAAATATTGATACATGAAAAAGAAATAAAAGAAATCTTAAGAAGTGTTCCGAGAGCTACCGTTAACAACAAGACCGAAGATTAAAATACATTTTCTAGATATTTATTAAGATGATAAACTTGATATTTTCATAAAGATAATATATAAGTCATATTGGTGGGAAGGAAGTAATTAAAAATAATGTAAATCAAAGCAATTCATATGAGTGGCGAGAATTGGAAGGATGGATAGAGACAGATTAAGGGCATAATTCTCTCATTCCTTTTACGAATTGTTTAATTAGTAAACAACTCATTAAGACAGATAATTAATGAAAACAAATGAAGTTGGGAAATGCATTGACCTTGGTTCAACGCTGCTCCTAATTACTACACCAAATTGGTCTTTTGTTTCCCGAAAAATACCAACATTGTCATTTTCTCCTTTTGATATATTTATTTACAAATATTTTAATCAGTTCTATGAAAATAAAAGAGAGATATTGTTAAGCTGATGTCCATGTGAGGAATTGGAGTGTTTATTTTCTTTGAAGAAAAAGTGTGGAAATAACATATTAGTACCATGGACATGAAGAATGCTATCCATAGTTACTTTAAACATTTTTTTTTCCAACCTCTAAAGTGTGCTTTAGTAATTAATATGGTAAATTAAATATATTGGATCAACTTTTTTTTTGTCTTTGTGTGTCATAATTTTGGTGTTGAGGAGTATCAATTTATTTGAAATGTTCTTTATTAGTTAGTATAATAAATTAAACACATTAGACCAATTTTTTTGTCTCTACGTGTCATGATTTTCGTGAGCATCAATTTGTTTGAAGTGCTCTTTAGTAGTTAGTATGACAAACTAAACACATACTAGTAGTTTGGTAGGTCCACTTGTACCTACTTTAATATCATCAACCTGTTAAATCTTGCCACATGTGTTAGTCACAATGTCCAAAAGTCTAAAATACTCCAAAAGTGAGCATCCCAATAAAATGGAGAAACTGTTGGAGATGTTTTTAATATGATAAATTAAACACATTGGATGAGTCTCTTTCTCTCTACGTGTCATGATTTTCGTGTTGAAGAAAATCAATTTGTTTGAAGTGTTCTTTAGTAGTTGGTATGATAAATTAAACACATTTGATCAGTTTTTTTTGTCTCTACATGTCATGATTTTTGTGTTGAGGAGCACCAATTTATTTGAAGTGTTCTTTAGTAGTTAGTATGATAAATTAAATTCATTGGATCAATTTTTTTTTGTATTTGCGTGTCATTATTTTTGTGTTGATAATCACGAACTTGTAATAAGTGATCTTCATAATTTGTGATAGATGCATTAACTTACAGATCATTAAATCTCCTATAAAAGCGAGCTCTTAATTTTCTTCATGCTTTATGCCATATAAGGTGAAGCCCATCCCATCTCATACTTCATTCCGAAAAGAAAGAGCGAATAATGGGCTAAATAACATAGTTGTAATTTTCTTAATCTCTTAAGCACTTAGGATGCGCATGTACGCACCGTAAAACGACACTTTCTTTTACACTTTATAATTAAGCATTTGTCACGTATTCATTTGAATGGACTCAAAATCTAGTAAACTCACATAAATGATTACATGAAAAATATTTAATAAAAGAGTCTCAAGGAGAGTGTCTAAAGTGACTGTTCAATTAAAATAAGAGCAAACAAGGATAATAGGGAATTTAATATATTAAAAAAGAAAAGAAAAGGAATAATAGTGATGTTTTCTTAGTTGTCTGGATCATGGGCTCATCAAATGGATCCAAAAATGTAAGGCCCAGCAGGAAGTTCCCCAGTCTGGACACATTGGGCCCGCAATCAGGGTCAGTCCACTTCACTTGCAAATTCAGCTTATTCTCCTACTGGAACTTTCTGGGTTTCCGGGGTAAATTTTTTTGACAGAAATAAAAAGCAAAGGGAAGACGATCTTCAAATTTCCAATGGGACTGCATCGCAGGACACAGGTTCAAATTTCCAGTTTCTTGAGTGTATAGTTTTCATCGTTTATGTGAAGTGTATAATAATGATGATGATGTTTTGAAACTTTAGGCCTTTCTTTCTCTCTATTGTTGTTAATTTGCTGTATGGATTCTTAGAAGAACTTGGTATCAATCAAGCCGAATGAATGCAAATGAGAGATGTAACCAATTTGAACTAGTTGAGAATATTAAGCCTAAACTATTGTTGTTAATTTGCTGTATGGATTTATCAACCAGTCCTTTCCCTCAGGAGTGGACCGACCTCTAATTTGCTGTATGATTGTTCCTTGCACAGGTGTGTTACTCTTTTTAGGTTTGAAATGTTAACTACACTGTGCATCCCCTAAACATGCATGCATATATACCACTTGCTAATTCCATCTACTTTATCTGTAAAAGTTGTTGTGCATCAAAGCATATGTTTTATACTGATCGAAATGTTTATGTTGGATGCATGATTCATCATTTTGGTATTTGCTGATGCAGCATGCATATTGATAACTTTTAATAAACATGTATAGTTTTGGATACAGCTATTAAGCTGTATATTATTTAATATTGGTGGTTATAAGCTTGAACAGAATTGTTTATTTAGGTGAAAGTAGAATCAGTACTAATTGTTTAGTGAACTAGCTTTTATTCTTGGCGCCAAAGCTCTGGAAACAAGTTAATCTGAAGATGTGGATGGATATATATAAAGGACACAGTACCGGCAATGTCTTTTTACACCAGATGCCATTATTGATGTAACCTCCCAGTAATTAAATGAAAATTATTAGTAGTATTCTAATATGGGTATAAAAAAGGAAGATGATCAGTAAGTGGGCTTGCATAAGATAGATCCCATCCCATGACAGCTAGGCCTTTGGTGAGAAAAACATGTCAAAGATGGTGGGATTCAAATTAATTTGTTAGTAAATCTACAAAACAATATCTTTCCTTGATTCAAGTGTAGGATAATGAAAATGACATGGTACAGCTTCTTAAATTAGGACAAGAAGATTCAATTGGTGGAAATATTTTATAAGTCAGATCTATGTATGTATGTATGTATGTGATCTGAATAATTGTACGGCAATATTAAAAAACAGTTCACAATGTAGGACCTGTCCTTGTTAATTATCATAGCTGAACATTGTTTTGATGGGTTCATAGAAATTTGTTCTGCTAGCTAGCTAGTGGGTTCTTTCTTTTATTTTTTCTCATGAACAGAAAGTCCCAAGATAAGAACTACTAGTACTAGTACAATGGAAGTTTGTGAGCCCAACCAATAACAAGCCAGCTGCACTCACACATCAATACTATGAATTTACATGTTACTACCAGTACTAAATAACAGGCACAGCACAGGTTTGATAAGACTTGAAGGCGGGACCCCGAAGTCTTATTAGAACCTCAAATGTAGATAGTTTTGCATACAATGACATGATTTTGGCCTTTTGCACCTTCATGGATTTGGTAAAAGGTCACGTTCATTAGGCATCTCATCTGATAGGAAATTAAGAAATAAACTTTGTACTCTTGGTTGCTTATTCTGACAAGCAGAACACTCTATCCTAAGTGGACAGTCTTTTCTAGTACTAATAACTGTGGAGCTAGCTAGCTAGATGGAAATTAACTTGAACAAACATTAAAAGAAAAATTCTAGAGTATCATCTAATAATATATCTCTATGGGAAGGAATTAAGGGATTTAATCTTGATAAAATACAGCAATTAATCTACATATATATGTTTGGAGAAACAATTAATCTAGCAATTGGTCTAGAGCTTGAGGGACAGATCAACCTTCTTCTGCATCTCTTCCTGCTTCCTCTTCAAGCCAATGTTACCTATCAACCAATTGTTAACAAGAGGGTGATCTACCAGCTGTGAACTAGTCTTGGTGATCTTCATGGTTGCATGTGAGGAGGATGTTTCTGTACCAGTGGCACGATGGTAATTACCGTCTTCTGATAGTTTTCCTATTCCTGGTTGCTGGGTTATGCCAGGTGGTCTGGACCAGGTGCTAGGCCCATAAGCAGTACTTCTTCCGAAAGCATAATTAGCAGAAGAAATATGATGAGAAGAAGGTGCAGGCTGCTTGTGTTGATGAGTGGTGGAATGAACCTGAAGTCCAAGAGATCTGTTATTATATGCAGCAGCAGCAGGAGGAGGTGGACCATGTAATATTGGAAGAGAAGCAATGCTGGAATAGTGACTGTGTTGTTGTTGTTGTTGGTTGAGTTGATGATGAAGAAGATGGTACTGTCCAAAACCTGAGTCCATGAAATGCCCTGTCTTTGCTAGTGTCCTCTCCCTCTTGTGGGCGTTCTGGTGACCCCCTAATGCTTGTGAGCTGTAGAACTTTCTTTTGCAGTAGTTGCAGCTGAAGACTCTTTGCTCTGCATCACCAGCTTGAGATGATGCTGATGAACTAACAACCGGCTTCAAGGTATCGATAAGATTGAGCTCTTGATTATTGATGATCCCATGATCACTTGATGCTAGACTTAAATCTAGCAAGAATGTGAATTTGTTGCCTTGATCTTTATCTTGCTCATATACCTCCTCTTCATCTAGGGTAATTACCGCTTTATTACCTCCTTCTGTCTTCTGCAACAAGGCTTCTGTATTATCATCATACCCAAATATTCCATCTTTGAGAGCTTCCATGACTGGGAGGGAGGAATGGAATTTTTTACTATTCACTATATGGTAAGTTTTCAGTTGGGAATTAAGGAGAAAAAGAAGCAAATGTTGATGTTATATATGGAAGCATTTTGAGTGAATAGTTTCCATAAATAAATGAGAAGATTTGGCAATTTTCTTTACCTTTGAAACCTCAGTCTGCGTGTTCCTAAATATATCCATTTATAGTAGTATTTTGGTCACAAATACACAATGTAATCATTTTTCAATATT
Source organism: Daphne laureola (assembly GCA_038382905.1). Lineage (NCBI taxonomy): Eukaryota > Viridiplantae > Streptophyta > Magnoliopsida > Malvales > Thymelaeaceae > Daphne > Daphne laureola. The sequence continues at coordinate 14,808 of JBBYHH010083679.1, forward strand.
ACTGAAAACCTTATCCTACCCAACTCACATAATAAAACTCATCAAAGTTGATGTGATATAAAGTCTACATCTACGCAATTCTTCTGCAATAATAAACTGTTTTTTTCTTTTTTTAATGTGTTGTAATTACCTAATACTATATCTGCAAATGCCTTTTCTTTTTTATACTCATATCTGCAATTACCTAATACTAATCATGTATAAAGGAGACAAATTGAGTTGTGGTGCAGGACAAACTTGAAACTTCACTTGATTTCAACTTCATGAACAAGGGGCATCATGTTCCCCGGCTACATCAAGCGTGCAGATCAGATTTAATTTTTGTGGGCCTTTTTTTTTGTCACAAAAAAAGAAGAAGAAAAAAAAAAAAGATTTCTCTAATAATAATAATAATAATAATAATGCTATAGCTTTTACTCTTTTCATGTACATTAAGGTTGAACTGAATCTATCTTTATCTGGAGGGTAGCCTTTTTTTTTTCTTTTTGCTGACACTTTGCATCATGCTTAATTGTA
>JBBYHH010083790.1:0-15317 GCA_038382905.1 Daphne laureola
CATTTGTTGCACATGTGATGTCTGAGATGGACAATTTAACGGAGAGTATTAAAATTGCACTGACAGATAAACGTGAGTCGTTATTTTGCACCTATGAAAACATGGGTAAGTTTTTCGCACTTTTGGACATAATTTGATGGTAAATTTACATCCGGAGCCTTATGAAAACACAGATGAAAATGGAGGGCTAAAGCCAATGCTAGTGCCAACCCTAACCTCGAGGCAGAGTCGTTTACTTCCTCAACGTTGCTCGTGATTGTCATCGACGACATTGTTTCGTCTACATGAGCCCCTCTCAGCGACCTCGAGTATGAGCAACTCATTCAAATGGGAGATGCGGCAGATCCAAAAGTTTTAATTTGGTCATCTTAAGAAGTTTTTGAATACCTAAGTAGTTCTGATTATCAAATTTGGAGGACTAACCAAATATTTTTTTATGAGATCAACAAACACTGATATAGTCAAAGGGGTAAAGTGTTTAATAGTGCATAGTTCAGAGACTGAGTCAGAACAAATTATAATCGAGAGATTAAAGTGATTGAGTCAATATAATTCAATGGATCAATAGATAATTTGGTCTATAATGTAAGAGTTCGGTCTACACAACCTACCTTATTTAACAGTATTTTCAAGAATTGTTTGCACAAATTTTGTTCTAGTTTAACTATTTTAAATTTGCGTTAGATGTCGTAATACACATCCCAATCCATCTTGAAATCTTGGTTCGAGTCCTTGGAACTAATAATTATTTGAAGAAATAGAAAAAATAGTTAAATATTATTCCTTCTTCCAAACAAAACCCAGCCATTTTTCTTTTTGGGTTTATCATAGAAAAATCAATACATTTGCTAAAAAATGAAACACTTTCACACAAATATTACTTTGTTGCCCTCAATATCCATTCCTACTTAAAAAACTATTTTTATCTTATATATCTATTTTAATTTATTATCCTTTAGTTAACAATATTTTTTAATTTCCGTATCAGTCAAACATATTAATTTTGCTAGGACGACATATCAATTTTGCTAGGACGAAAAGAGTCGACAAATATAGCAAAAGACATAAAATGAGAATTTATGGATAGTTACATAGTTTATCCTTCATTCAAATGACCAATGAGATTGATTTTCACAGTTTAGGATCTTAGTCGCATTGATTCATTGTTCAGACTCTCATCTCCATTAGGGACCTCTGGTAACTAGAAATGGAATTGATGTTGGCAAAGACAAGGAAATTGTTTCATACCAATCACGACAGAGAGCAAAATGTTGGTAGAATCATACTCATCTCTCTAAATGCTTTCAATACCATCTGTACAAAAAATAAGTTACACAAAACAATATACTTATCACCATAACATCAACATGTCAAGTTCCTAGTCTCTTTACTCCACATTCTGAGCAGAACTTTGATGTCTCTCTCAAGTAAGGTGCCCCACATTCGTCGCAGAACTTCGCTGGACTAGTCTGATGAGATGTGAAGAAACTTTATCAGGATGTAGAGATACCAAAACCAAAGCTTACACACAAAATACAATGAAACCTAAACTTTGCTACACTTTCAAAATGTGACACTGACCATACACAGAAGTGTTGCACACTAGGAAGAATGTAAACTGATCCATTTATCAAGCAAACTATAACCACTAGGTTAGATCACAAGTGCACTCAACTAGTTTATACTCTTATAAACTTGTGCAAACTTTTAATCCGTGTATTTTAATCAATCATATCCCATAACTATCATCTAAAACGCTGCTGATATTATGTTTTGTTAGAGAAACAATTTTGTAATGCTAATGCTTCTGACATTTTGAAAAATTACTTCCAACTATAAAATTATCTTAACATGAAAACTGAGAGAAATGAGTTGGCTTTTTGCTAGAGACTATTACCAATACATGCATACGTGCCCCGACATGATTACTTGCAAGGGTCTGTAAGCAAGGGATGTGCTGAGAAATAGTTGGTGACTGATGAGTATGAACAACAATTTCACTCAAATGCGTTGGTGGCCCACACTGATGAGTTTGCGGATAATGAGCTGCATGTTGGTTTTGATGAATTGACTGGTGATGGTCCTGATGGATTGGATGAAACTGATGTTGGTGTGGTAGTGGTGGCATGTGATGCTTCGGAGGAGTCTCGATCTGCAATGCAATCATGTACACATGATGAGAACACAATTTCCAAATTCTAGCAGAAATTATTCATACACTTGCACAAGCAAACTCAAATATGAAACATGAGAGAAGTTAACAATTCAACTGTTTACAGGAACAGGCACAAGCAGCGAAAGGACATCACTTTTGACAGATCTTATTACAGTATCTTTAGCTTTTCCTGGCCTAAGGCCACAACTATTACACAGCAAAAAACTGATGAAGATAACATCTAGTTAATCAGGAGATCAATGAGACATGAAGAGATTGAATTCAACCTGAAAAAATAACTACTCCATAGAACATTTTCACTTCCATTGCCAACATAACTTTGCTGTTAATAACTGTCTGGTTAAGGGGTAGAATCTGGAAGGGAAAAATATGTTAACCATTAGGAGAATATCTTACTTCACCAGCGGAACGGTATCCTGGAGAAGCAGCAACTGAAGCTGTGCTATCTGGTCCTGGGAATGACTACCAAAAGAATAAATGGTAAGTACATACTCAAGGAGGTAAAATAAAGCATAACGTTAATATTTCTTTGAAATGACTAATGATAACATCTTTCAAAGTTTATCTTATATTACTTCAACTGAAAATCTCATAAACCAATGCCTTCCATTCTAAAAGAACTTAATGAACATCTGTTTTGTTTTGGTACAAGAGGTAGGAGGTAAGCGGAAAGTGGGGGTTGGAACCTTGGACCTCCTAGTAACAACCGCAAGGTTTTATCACTAGGGTAAACCTTACCACAAGCCTCAACTTATATCTGTTATACTTAATAGCTTGAGCTTTATATACATCTGAATATAGTGAAAATCATGTCCTGGTGTTGGAAAGGGCTACTGCAACTTACTGGCAAACCAGGTAAGCTGGTTGACCCAACACGCCTATATTTGTGCCTTGGAGTATAGAACTTATAGTCTTGAGCAGACACTGCGAATTCACTTCGACCAGTCAATCTCTTGAACCTGCATTTATTGTGAAACATCACATTTTTGGATGCTAAGTAAAGAAAGTATAAAGGGGGTAAGTAAAGCAATGCACAGTTGCAAAAATTTATCAAAACTGCTGTTCAGCAACAATTAACAGACAGGACGCACACCTAAAAAATTAGCACAGGGATCATGTGAGCAAGAGAGGAAGGTAAGGTAACCCATGACAACACAGGCGCAGTGTTCCTTTAAAAACCCATGGCCCATGTCGTTAAACATGTGCCCGCCATGCCACTGACAGTCTTGTACATAAGATAGACATATGATAATATAGCACTGAAGAAGGGTATTGCTACAGAAACTGTACTTGAAATGCAGGTGTAAAGCTCACCACTCAGCATCTTCAAGATGCACATTATGTGGTCTCTCAACAATATCTAAGCCATTCACTACCACAAAGCGAACTCGTTTCTCTTCTTGTACTACAAGTTCTGGAAACCTTGTCCTGGTCTCCAGAGAGGTTGCTAGTTCTCGCCTTTTATATGTGTAACAACCTGCAGATCAGAGAAAACATTATGCAGAGAAGCTAATACATGCAAAACATTTGAAACCAAAACAACCAAAAGACTTGTTTAAGTACGACTGTGCATAAAGATTAAGTTGTACAAAAGACTTGATGATAATAAAGTAAAACAGTATGCAGGGAAAATTTTAGTTTTAGTATGGGAAGGGAAACTGAGGGTAATATGGAGTACTAAACTTGGTGTGAAGAACTTCCATGAAAAGGAAACATAACACTTTTTTGGGACTTCATAGAAAAGGAAAAGTAGCAGATTTTATAGGATGGATGGAAACATATAAATATTTTCTAGGGGCAAATGCAAGCTGGATTGCATACCTTGTGTCAAACGCGATTACTTAACGAAGAGTGAAGTGTTTACCTTTCTTGGGAAATTTCTTCGCAAGGCGTCTATACAAACCACCCGCAGCTTCAAGCGCCACCCCGATTGTCTTTTCACGAATGCCATGTAAGGAAGATAGCCTCAAGTTTACATCATTTAACAGAGTCTCATACATATTGGCAACATACATCAATGGCAATGCAAACCTTGGATCACCTTCATACTGTACATCTCTAGCCTTCTTCTTGTTAGCCTTCTCTTGGCCCAAATGAGTACCATACTCGACCTCACTATCACCCACTTCAACCACATGATTGCTAATGAAATTATCCACAATAATTTCCAAAAACCTAGCCCTAGCGGCCTCAACTGGTGAAACATCTAGTTCAAAAGCAAAGACAATTTAAGAAAAAAGAATCACTTTCTGTTTCCAAGCAACTATGAGATAAAACCAAAATGAAAACACAGTGTACCATCAATTGTCAAAAGATTGTATCCAACCCTGGAAGACTCGCCATCATCCAAGCTGGATCGATCATCTTCCACACCAACATCCTGAATATGCAAAGAACTCCTATACGATTCATTTATACAGTCCTGAAAGAAGCAGAAGCAGAAAAGTAAGCATAGAATTATAGAAAGAAACCAATTGAGCAAAAGAAGAGATGGTAATGGTGTAAGTAAGTGGACTGACAACAGAATTGGAGTCGTGATGGTGATCAAGTGAGTGAGGATCAACGGCGCCGTCCCGATCGGCGTTTCCGAGGTTGGCCGGACGGGAATCGACGGAATTGAGGTCGTGGAGGGAGGAGGAGTCGATGAAGGAGGAGGGGCGTAAAGCGTAGTGCTGGAGTGGAACCCTAGCGGCCATTTTGGTTCCGTCACATGAGAGGACCTCTTGTTCTCCGCCGCCGCCGCTGGAAGCAGAAGGAAGATAGATAGTGTTAAAGAAGAAGACATTGTTGTTGTTTTCCGGCGAAGTTCCGTGCGGCGGGCGTAGTTTAATTAACGAGTATGAGTCCAAAGCTGAGACCGTACCTGAAATCCAAACCTTTCACCGACCTCCGCACCAGTTCCCAACCGCTAGGTTTTGACTTCTTTCAAACCTCCGGTCAACTCCACTCCATTCCATTCATCATCGCTTGGTTTTGTTTCCAGGGAATTTTCATTAATCCACCAACACAACAAAACCTAACACTTAAACCCAATTAACCAAACTCAGCCGTCCCGAGTATCTAATTTAGCGGCTAAATGTAACGTTTTATTACTGAAGTTTATGAAATCTTTAAAAAAAAATTATTGGAGTTGATTTTGAAGTGAGAATGTCACAATGTTTTTATTGAAGATGTTAATTTGTCACATTTGACGCTCATACGGCATTTCAGTGGACGATTATATGCACATTTAGTGTATGATTTTATAGGGTTAATGTTTAATTTCATATTTAAATTTATCACAATTTAAGAATTAGATTGTTAGTTTTACAAATTTTAAGCAAAATTAGAATATTAACCTTATAAAAATATACAATCTAGTATGTAGTTGTCGTATGGCACGCCACATGATAAATTTGAGTACAAAACCCTTAACTACACTGAATTTAATAATTCAAGGTACTAATCTACCCGATCTAAAATTCAGACCCTTAATTCACTAAGTGATCATAGTTCGGGATACTAATATACAATTTGACCAATATTGTATGTGAACGACACTAAGAACATATTCTTCAATTAAAATTTTAATCAAAATTCAATGAGTAAACTATTACTCGATTCATCCGCTTTTGATAATTATATTTCTTTTTCAACGTCTAATCTATGTATTTTTTTTTAATATTTTAATATATAATATTAAATAACTTATACTAGTATATATAAAATAAATCAACATGTCTAATATTTAAAAATATTTTTTAAAAAATATTTTAAATAAATTCTTTTTAATAAAAAATGGAGGGAGTAAATCAAGCATTTCACTTCAATTTTCAGTCACATACATGACACACAGAAAGAACCCTGAAGTGAAACTCAGAAGACCCTCAAACTGTAACTTTGAGTGACAGACACTCAGCTATGATACATGAGATACTGTACTGTACACAGAGTTCACAAACAAATGTCTTATCCCTCATAACCTCTGGGGTCATGCCATGAACATAGCGCTATACACTAGTTGTACATTGCTCAGAATCAATGAAAGTTGCAAGAACAATTACAATTACAATTACAATTACTACTGAACATGAACATCGGGACCATCACATCACGCAGCCGCTTATCGATGAACGAATCAATCATCAAGCTGCCATGGACGTTATCTTCAAAATACAAAGCATACATCATGCCCTCAAGTATCCAGCTCTTCCCAGGAGAACTACAGAAGCTTCCCCTCCCATCAAACACAATTATGATCTGCAGAAAATACTAAACAGTACTCAATATGAAAAGGATCATACCATTTATACAGATAACAATGTTCTCCTGTAAAAGAAAAGAAAAGGCATACCATGAATGATCAAGAACATACAACTTTATAGTAAAAGCAGTGAGGCAAAAACCAGGCATATGCATCATCAGCCAGATTTATCCCATGATTTGTAACTGACAGATGAGCTGGAAAGCAAAAAGATTAAGTCAATTATTTGTAACCAATACCTGACTGACAGGACTTTACATTTACATGGAACCAGGACTCGATTGCGAAAGGCAGTTACCACAGATAGCTCCCAACTGCCACAACTGCCTGCACTTCAAAGAGTCGAAGCTTTGGCGTTGATACTCAGACCAAGCTTTTTTCATTACATCTCACCTTAAACTTGACACTCTCTTCAGGCATAAATGCCACTGCATCCAAAAGTAGCGACCTTTTTCTCTCCACCTGCATTCGGAAAAATCAGCTATTTGTCTAACAGAACTTTCTTCCGTAAGCCCTAAGAATGCCAACAAATATCCCATGTACTTCAAATACTACCCCACAATTCCGATGAAAAGTTTTCTCCTAACATCAGTAACGGAACTAAAAATGAATACAAAACGTATACAAGTTGTTATTTTCCTTCTCAAAATGCATCAATCACTTTAATCTATTTATCAGTCTAATAAGAACTAAAGTATACATTTTGTGATCTGTGTTCTCTTTTCTGGTGCCTTTAGTTCTTATTAGACTGAAAGACTAAGGGTCCGTTTAATTATGGAAAACATTTCCAGTTTTCATTTTTAAATTTTCCTTGTAAATATTTGATTGTATAACTAACTTCTAAAGAATGGAAAACCTTGTTTTCCAAATATTGAAAAATTGTAGTATTAAACTAGAAACATTATTTGAAGGTTCCCTAGCTTAATTCTACAGTTTTCCAATATTTAGAAAACAAGGTTTTCCATCACTTGAAAGCTAGTTATACAATCAAATATTTATAAAGGAAATTTAGAAATGAAAACTGAAAACGTTTTCCATAACTAAACGGACCATGGGTATTAGCATAATTTACCTTTCGAACGTATTAGCAATCAAACTAAATTTTGAAAATTTCACACACAAACACATATGTAAAACCATGGGTAGCTGTTTAACCTGAAGGTCAGAAAGCTCTGGGACACGGTGCAACGGAAAGCTTGCGCATATCAATCCCTCTTCGTAGCGATATTACTTTCAAGTCACATCAAAATCTGATGCGCACCACACAAGAACATGGCTCCAAAAGTTAAAGGAAGGGATCATGGTTTCTATGGACAAATGAAATGAAGAAGATCATTGCCTTGATGGAACCAACTCCAACGTCATATTTCATTACGCCTTTTTCTCCAATGTAAATCTCAACCTTGGGACTTAAATGTCGTAGAGTTATCAAATCCAGATATCAGGTTTCTCTTTAGCATTTCATTTTGAATAAGAAATGCCTCATCGACATATCCTAATTCATAATGCTTCTTCAAGATAGAAATGCAGAGGATCTCATCCGGAAGGATATCCTTTTCCATCATTTCATTAAGCAACTTTCTAGCTTCCTGCAGCTCACCACACTGAGAAAGCCCCCAAACAAGAGAAGTGTAAGCAGTAAGGTCAAGATCAAAACCAGCTTCAATCATTTTAGTTCGAAAGTCCAATGCTTCCTTAAAATATCCATGCTTTAGATTTCCATCTATCATAGCTGTGTAAACAATTTTATCCGGACTCAAATCTCGGCTAAGCATCTCATAATACAGATTTGTAGCTGCTCCAAGCATATTATTTTTGCAAAGGGAATCAATCAGTGCTGTATATACAGCAACATTAGGTTGCAGACTGAATTCTGACATTTTACCAAAATAATTAAGTGCCTCCAGGACCAGCCCTCTTTTGCACAAACCATCAACCAAAACACAGAATGTGACAATTGTAACTTCAATGCCTAGGTCCAACATTTCTTCTAGCACATTCAAAGCCTCACTGGTTTTCCCTGCCTTAAAATAAGCATCCATAACTGTTGTATATATCACAGGATTTGGCGCTATACCACGTTTTTTCATTTCAACCATTACAGAGCTGCTCTCTTCAAGCTTTTCCTGATTGCATAGACCCCAAATAAGAGTCCCATAAAAATGTATATCTGGCTCAATGCCAATCTCCTTCACTTCCTTCAAAAGCTCCATTGCACGCTCCACATTCTTAACCTTGATATATCCATGAAGAAGAGCAGTATAAGTTTGCAGATTCGGTGTAATTCCAACTACAGTAACTTCCCTGAACATCTCTTCTGCTTCCTTAACTCTCCCAACTTCACAGAGACCATCAATGACAGTTGTATAGGTGACTATGTTCAACTCAACATTTGCCTGGAACATCTCATGACCCAATCTTGATGCTTCATTTAAATTGCCCGCTTTACAATTTGCATCAATTAATGAAGTATAAGTAAACTCATTGGGAGAAAGACCAGCATGCCTCATATCAATGAAGAACTTGTTTGCCTCTTGCATCATTCCATCTTTACAGAAAGCGTCTATAAGTGTACTATAAGTTACAGTGTTTGGCTTCACACCCTTGGTCCCCATTACACTGAACAAGCAGAAAGCTTGCGGCATTCTCTCGAAACGACAAAAGCAATTGATCAAAGAGTTGTAAGTGATTACATCAGCCACACAACCCACATTCTTCATTTCATTGAAGAGACGATCTACTTCATCCACCAAACCAGCCTTTCCATATCCATCAACTAGAGTGTTATATGTGATGGTATCAGGGTTTAAGCCCATTTCTTTCATCTCTCTGAACAAACTTATTGCTCTTTCCATGTTACCTTCTTTGCACATGTAATCTATCATTATATTATAAGTAAACACAGTAGGTGAAATTCCTGCATCTACCATGTCATTGAAAAACTTCCCAGGTAAGTCACTCTCCTTTGATTTTGTAAGCCTTTGCAAAAGGGCATTACAAGATCGAGTCTTAGGCAACACTCTAAACCTCTTCATTTTCAGAAAGCAATTGCTGGCCTCCTCAACCATTCCCATGTCAATCAAAACGCTGAACAAGCAATCAAAAACACCAAAACCAAACCGGTAGAAAACATTTCTAGTAGACCACAAAACGTCAAAGGCATCGAAATCTGGCAACGCCTTGGCCGATAATACCATCTCCTTGAGGATACTGCCAGCATCAAAGTACATTCTAGCATGGAAGAAAATATGACCCAAAATGCCATACGACTCTGTTGTGTGGCAGAAGCCATTTTGTGTTTTTGCCCAGTTGAAGAACTTCATTGCCAATTTAGGTTCTTCCTTCAGCTCAAACAAAATCTTTGACACCCAACTAGGCGCCAAAGAAGAAGAAGAAGAAGAGAACAAGTTTTGAATCATTGGGTCACTCCACTGATCTCTCAGAATAATTCTACGAAGCGATTCCTTATCAAACTTATCCAGAAAGAAGTGAGGGTTGGATTTGGAAACAAAATGGTACCTAATTATCCACAGAAAGCTAGTGAAGGAAATGAAGGGGCAAGCAATAAGATATCCGCTGGAAAGATCAAAACTTTGGCGATTGCTTTTGGGGAAGATATTAGGGCTTACTCTGTGTGGGAACCTGCGGCCGAGGTTGCGGAGAAAGACGAGCATTTTGATGAAGAAACTGAAAGAAACGTTAACGAATTTCATGTCTGCAGCAAAAATCGCATCTTTTAGATTCTGAGTGAGAAGGAGAGTTCATAGCATGGTTAGGGTTTATTTCCAAGGCACAGTGGGACTGTTTCTCCCTCCGGGGTTTACTACGTACGCACCGTAATATGCCGACCCACCACCAATTTATCCGGCCCAACCCAGTAAATACTAGTTTTTTTTTTGGAAAAGGTCCAAATTTAACATTCACATTTGTATTTTAGTTAAATTGTAGCACTATTTTAAAAATTGGTTCATTTTTATTATTATAATTATTTTTGGAGTCTCTATTTAACACTACCGTTTGATTTGGTGTTCTAAGTTGCTGACTGGGTATGAATTTGGTGAAATAGTGTCCAACTGATAATGAGGTGGCTGACAAGTTGGAAGAGCGAGAGTCACCAGGGAGCTGCTCTACGGGCCGGAGCTCAGCGAGACCGTTCCGAACGGTGTCAGAAATGTCAGCGATGAAGGCGTGGATGGCCGGTATGGAGACCAGTGCCTGAGAATCAAGGAACTGAGAGACGAGTTGGACGCCATGTAGGATTATAAATTCCACGTGACCCAACCGTTAACATATATTCTCTTCGTCAGCTACAAAAATACCGATTAAGGACCACTAAATTAAAAGAGTACCAAAATCAAACCATCAAAATAATTATAATTGTAAAAATGAGCTAATTTCCAGAATAATGCTAAAATTTGGTCAAAATGCAAATATAGATGCTAAAATTGGACATCTTCCCTAGTTTTTTTCTTTATAGAAGAGTAATTTTGCTCCTTTTGAAAATCATTTCTTTTTTCGTTAACCTTTTATTCAAGGTAATTATGTCATCAATATTTCATTTTGTCATAAATCTTTTATTCAAGGTAAAAATCTCATCAATACTTTATTTTGTTATTTATTTTGTCATTAACTTTTTCTACAAAAAAACGGTAGGCTATAACATTTACCCTTCGACTCAAACTGCCACATAATATTGGTAGTTACTCTACTTTTTAGAAACTCTAGTATAAATATTTTAGGGCAATATGCATAATTTTAAGGGTATATTTTTAAAAAATAAAAAATATAGAATGAATCACATTAATATTTCTCTCTAAATGTTTTCTCATAAATATTAATTTAAAATTTAAATGGATTACACTTTTATCCAAAAATTCGTTAGACTATCGCTTTTACCATTCGACTCGAAAGTGCACATAATATTGGCAATTACACTATTTTTTTAGAAATTCTAATATGAATATTTTAGGAAAATGCACAATTTTAAAGGTGTGTTTTTTAAAATAAAAACTATCAAAACTAAATCATATTAACATTTCTCTTTAAAAAAAATTCATTAACATTAATTTAAATTTCAAATCCATTACACATTTCTCAAAAAACTCGGTAGGCATAGCCTCTGTCCACATAATATTCACAGTTACACTAATTTTTAGAAACTATGCTTTAAATATTTTAGGTAATATGCACAATTTTAAGGGATATACTTTTTGAAATAAAAAAAATATTAAAAATGAATCATATTACTATATCTCTCTAAATGTTTTCACATAAACATTAATTTAAATTTCAAGTCCATTTCACTTTTCTAAAAAAATGTGGTAGGCTATGGTGTTTGCCTTTCAGCTCAAACTTGAATATAATATGACAGCTAGACTACTTTTTAGAAACTTTAGTATAAATGTCTTAGGCTGTATGCACAATTTTTAAATTGTGTTTCTCGAAATAAAAATTATAAAAAAAATGAACCATATTAACATTTCTCTAATTTTTTTTCTCATAATTATTAATCTCAATTTCAATTGCATTACATATTTCTCCAAAAAATTGTTAGACTATAGCATTTGCCCTTCGTCTGAAACTTGCATATAATATTGACACCTAAACTACTTTTTAGAAACTCTAGTATAAATATTTTAGTATATATGCACACTCATCCATTGAATTTATCTTATTTATACAATAGTTAAAAAAAGGTAGAAATGTTTGATTAAAAAAAAAAAAAAAAAGGTAGAAGTTTATTCCGTTGCGAGGCATGGTCAAAGGAAACCTCGTATATCCTAGTATAATTATAGTAAATTTGAAAATTAAAATGCACAATTTTTTTAAGAGTGTGGATAGGGTGTGTCAATGACACATCATGTGTGCCTCTAGAGATATAAATAGGAAGAGAATGATAAATACGACTTAACAAATACGCCGTGTTTATTGCCGTGAAATCCGGAAGTAAAATTTCGTCGATCCCACCTTCCTTCCTAGCGTTGAAACAAAATCAGAAAGCAAATCAGCCGATCAATCTACCTTTCTCGCGCGAACATAACAAAACAGTCGGTGGCTCCCCATTTCTCCGATGAAGAAACTGCCAGCCACGACGCATTGGGTTCAACCGCCGAAAATGATGCTCCTTAATGGCAGAATGATGTTCTCTCGACCCATTATGATGCTCTAAATGCATATTATGATGCCCTCTTACTCACGACTCTAATCCAAAGATTTCACTCTACAACCTACAGTGATCAATTTTTTAACCAAAATTAATGATGAATATATCGTACAAATATGATACTCTCAACTAATATCATGATGCACTCATCAGGATAACATCATGCTCCAATTTATCCATATAGTATTTTGATGATCTACTGTAGAATTATGATACTCTTATTGCAATATGATGCCCCCCCAAAGAATTATGGTGTGACCAACTAGTAATATAATGTTTTTGATGTCATAGAAATATGATGCTCCCAAAAAGTATTACGATGTTCCCGGATATCAATATGATGCCCCCCAAAAAGCATTATGATGCGCTCCTCATGATGCTATTAGGTAGCATAAGGATGATCTTACGAGCCAGTATGATGCTCTGGAAGAACGTTATGATGCCTCCACTATTAACGATTCTGATCGAACCTACAGTAATGATGAATATCTCGTAGGAATATGATACTCTCAACTAACATCATGATGCACTCAGCAGGATAACATCATGCTCTAATTTCTCCCTACATAATTTTGATGCTCTACTGTATAAAAATGATGATCCCGACCATGTTAGTAACTCAATAGTGCACTCACTTAATGGATCTTTTAAAACGATGCTCTTAGAGCTTCAACGGATGCTCTTGATGCATCAAATGATGCTCTAGATACATCAAATGATGCACTTCATGCATCAAATGATGCTTCTACGCGAAATGATATTTTTGTGGTGTAATGTGATGCTTGTTTTGTTGAAAAATTTATCGTATTCCATCTATTTGAGTTGATATTCTTCCAATTCATCATTAATTGATATCAATTGGTATTATTAACTTCATTCTGATAGTTTTGAGCATTATTTGTATGCAGTTCGTGGTTACATCATTTTTATAAAAAAAAGCATCATAATGAGTCGAGAGCACATCGTAATAGTATGTAGGGCCATCATAATTCCGTCGTCTGCAGCAGGTTGCAGTTTTAGGGCGTGAGACGAATTGTGTCTTTCAGCTCAGGAAATGACCAGGAATGGAGCGTCGATGACTGAGGAAGCGATTGGCTACTCCGGTGCGGTCGAATTTGGCTTTTGTTGGCGGATTTCATCGGATCGGAGAGCGGATCGTTCAAACGGATCTCTTACAATTGTCGTGAATTCGGTGATTATTGATGAAGGAGGAGACTATCACCGAGTTGCTAACGGCCCGCCGATCTTTATAGGAGGAGCTACGGTGGTGGGAGGCTGTAATTGAGAGATGGAGGTTGGTTATCTAATTCATCGTGGAGGTCCGGCGACGGTAAAAACACGGAGGAGATGAGGGATGACAATTTTGTAATTAATTAGAGTTTGGTACATTTTGGCACATATTTGAGTGCGGAACACTATAACCTCTACCTATTTTTTACCTCATTTTTTGTGCATTTTCAACCAAATGATAAATAGATAAACATATACAAAAGTCTAACATCAAATTTAATCTTTAGATGCAATCAAATCCTTCAATTTTGAGGATGAGAGAGTATTTAATTTAGCCATGGAGTGGACCTCTCTAACTCTTAAAGCATTGGTTGGAAGTTGGAACGAGAAGGTATATTGAACAAATGTTTTCTTATCCTCTTCTCTTTTCAAGAAATTCTATGTTGGTAAAACTACAATTTAGTCCTTAATTTAACCAATTTTCTCCTTTTACATATATCTTAAACTTCTTTAATTACTTTTTTGAAAAGAAAATGCTCATTTTATTATCAATGAATGAAATAAAACAAGCGAACCGGAAAGTGTAGCATAACAATATTAACAATAGCCCCTAAATGCCAGAACTAAGTAAGAGAGAATAAATAACACTGAGCAAGAAGATTGACGTGAACATGAAAGCCTAACACCAGAAGAGATAGCACCCATGAATGTCAAATTATTAGCCAATAATTCGATAGATTGCCGCGATAAATTTATATAGATCATTAATCTCTACCCCAACACCCCAGACATCTCCATATGAGCAAAACAATGTCACACGCTACAACAGTGCCACAAAGGATAACTCATTAACACCCAGGCTGAAAAAAATGGAAGCACAAACCCAAGTTGCAAACACAAAACCAAAAGCACAGAAACAAGCACACAAAACAAAAATTAGCAACCTGAACGGAGGGACCAAACAAAAACACCAATAGGGATACATTGGTCGGCCCTCACAACCAACATACCCCAAATCCCCGGAATTCAACGTTGGACCCTGCCGAACACTAAAAAACCTCCATAGCCAAGAAAACCCAAGTTTCCCATGCCAGGGGGCCCTCAGCGCGATCTTGCACGCCGGAGCCACGCCACAACAGGAAAGGAAGCGGACACACAACAGACATCGGTAAGTAATTGTGGAACATTTATGCGATGACAGAAGGCCAAGGACCACGAGTGGCCCAACCCCACCGATTTCACCTTGCCTTTCGGAGGCACATGGGTGGCCAATTGGGAAACTGGTCCCTCAATCAATTCGGAAGCCATGACGAGAAGCAAGCCACAAGCAAAGAGGACGAAAAAACGAAGAGCACAAGGGAAAAGTAGGAGGTTGTGAAACAAGATGTCGACGGGAGGGAGCATGGATCGTCAAAAACCGGAGTCGAGAGGTGCTCCATTTCATTTTTCCATTGAGGCCGAACCTAAACCTGTGCTCGAGAGATAGCTGTCCATACACTGATAAG
>JBBYHH010083900.1:0-15316 GCA_038382905.1 Daphne laureola
ACACACACACACACACACACACACAAATCCACACATCTAATATTAATTGATAACCTCGGAAAGCAATACTATTTTATTGTCTAAACGACCTCTGTCTGTTTAATCTGTTTTCTTATTAATATTTCATCCCAGGGAGACATAAATGCTTTGTTTGCAACACCGCTCCTAAGTTCTATTGCCTTTCTTGCCCCAAGTCTATCTGCGGACTTTGCTTAAGCAGTGTGAAGTTTTTCCCTGTTAAAGGTGAAAACGGGGTGTGTAAAGACTGTATGGATCATGCACTGACTGTTGAGGAATTTCCAGAACCTGACCTTGATCTGGTATATCTATTATGTCGTGGAACCTATCAATTTTTATACCAATTCTGGTATCCTATTATGTATCTGCTCATGCTGATTAAGGAAGTTCTGTTAGAGTCAATAGCTCACGATGTATCTACTGCTTCATTTTTCTCGCACACATGCACCATAAATGTGTGCATGTATATCAGGCTTTTAGTGGAGGAACATGTACTGATTCTTGTAGGCTTTTTCTATGTGTCTGCTGTTGTACAGGCTTCCGTATTTGACCAGGATGACCTGTATAAAGATTACTTGGAGGTTATTATGAGTCAAGAAGGCTTGAATTATGAAGATCTCCATCAAGCCAAGCTGAGGAGTGAACAGGTTGCTGGCAGTTGTGACTCAGTCAAGATTATTGATGATGTGAAAGTTGTTGAACCATCAGTTGCGAATGACAAGTATCAGCGATCAGTTGAATTAGAAGTTGAGGTTCTGACTAGTGAGTCTGGGAAAGGAGGTGGACTAGACTTTCCTGGTCGCAAGGTAAAGAGAGAGCCCAAGCTCAGTGAAAATTTGTTGGAGAGAAAACCGGATTCTCAAGCACAGAAAAACATATTTGCTTCTCTAGAGGTGAAGAATATGAAACTCATCTACTTAAAGAGATCCTTAGTGGAAAAGCTAGTTGCGGGAACACAATCTTGTGATGAAAAATTAGTTGGATGCTTTGTTGGACTGAGAAAGGAGTTCAAGAAGGGACTTAGGAAGTCGCCCTATGAGGCCCTTCAAGTTACAGGTGATTTTTAGCAGTATGTTGACCACTCGTTCAATGAAAAAATGGTTGTCCTGTGTGCAAGTCAAATTCTTATTTGGCTACAATTGAATGTTGGATTTCTTTTTAACTGTTGGTTCTTTTGTTCCTCTGTTAAGAGTTGGTTTTCTTCATTCTATGTTCTTTCAGGGGTAAGTAGGTCAGAGGAGGACTGTAATAAACCCATTCTCCTTCAGCTTTCTTGCGTTCCATTTGGTGTTCCTACATCCTTTCTGTCTGATGATGAGATAACAGAGGTATTTAGTAGAAATAATTCGGCATAGAAAGCTTGAAAGATTAATGTATGCCTTGCGGTAGTTACTATGAATTTGCTTATGTAAGATTATTTGCTATATTTTTGCATTGTCCTGAAAGTGTCACAACTAGAATTGCTCAGGTTAGGGACGTTGCATAATCATTTGTCAATTGACTTATTGTTCACAAGCATAACTTCTGACCTTCATAACATTTAGTTGTGGTATCATAAAAACGAGTATATGAATAAATCGGTAGCTAGATAGCTAGATTAATAAATGATTACCCCCTCTGTCCCATATTAATTGATCCGTTTGGCTTGACACGGAGATTAATGTATTTAGAAAATTTAAGGATAATAAGGTAAAGTGACCATATAAGACAAAAATATCTTTTTAAGTGGGATGATAAATAATTGACGATAATAAGTTAAAATAGGTAGGTAAAAGTTTCCTTAAAATGAAACATATCAATCTTTGTTGTACATTCCAAAAAGGAATATCCGAATATATATCAATGTTTGTGCCTTCTTTTCTGCCTCCTTTTATGAATTCAAAATAATGCCCAGTATATTTTTGTGCTTGTTCAAATTGACTGTGACTTATTGACAGGACCAGTGTTTAGTATTGCAAAAGAAAGTAGAAGACGGGATTCTAAGGAAGCTTACTGTTGTAAGTTTTTTTTCTTTCTAAGCATATTAGTGACTCATCTACATGTACTTCGTAGGTGAATATATCAAGGTTCCTAAGCTATTTCTGTGACATTTTCAGTCGTCTTTCGTGTAATGGCCGCCATTCTGGTGCGACATTTTTCATGTTTCTAACAGTATTTTGAACTTTGATGAAGCATCCACTTTGAAGTAACTTTCGGCAAACAGATTATAGTTCAGCATCTGCATTTACGGAAACATGAATTGACTGACCAGATCTGTGTTTGTCTGCTAGGAGGAATTCGAGCGAAAGGCCAGAAGTGTACATGGAGACATAACTAAGCATGTATGTATTTACTATATTTCTGACTATATAGGTGCTCATAACTAAATCTTGAATTAATTTCCAGTTTTCTCATGTATCTGAAAAACTATGCAATTTAAAATGTCAAGGTTCTAGGCATTCTTCGCAAGAACATGTCATAGATAAACGTTTTTGTTTTACATTTTCTGCAGTTGATTGAATCAGAGCTGCTCAGATTACAAAAGCTTATCGACTTCACCAATGAGAAAGGGTATAGAGCAAGATATCCTTCCTGCTTCTAAAAATTTACTATATTTCTAGTATTTTGGCATCTGTTTTTTTATTAAACCTGGTACAAACTTTCTGCTCTGGCGTGCTATGTATGATGGATGAATTGCTTTTGTTTCCATTTCACGAGTTCGGAGTTAAAAGACCTTAACTAGCTTCAGCTTATCATCACATTAGAACAACTTCTGGATAAAAGAACAAAGCTGATGAAACCCGAGAATCAGCAGCTTCTGCTCAGTAAGTTACCAATGGTCACTGGGGAGATTTCGAAAGAAGAACAAAGCTGATTTACAGAAGTTTTCCTTACAGAAGTTTTTGTGTTTTGCAAGCTAGGCTTATCTCCATAGCGCATCTAACCTTTAACGTGTATCTCTAAAACTGCCCGAATTATTTTTACCTTGTGGCTATTGGAACACTTAATCCTTATTTGGCAATTAATTGTCTTTTGGAAATCTGATGTGACATTATGTTTGTAGTTTAATGACATTACTTGTCCTTGCATATCTCAAATTGGATGAAATGAAACCAAACCTGTAAACTAGCAGAATCGTCCCCCTCACTTAGTTCCTGACAAAATGCTTGGGGACAACACACAGAGGTACAGCTTTCTTCAAGGTAGTTCCCCATTGCTCTTCCATGTCCAACACCTTGTCTGCATCAGGAACTTCCCAATCGAATGAATGGATGAGCGAAGCTAGCATCAGTTGCACCATCCGAGCTGCGAGAGGCAAACCGGGGCACACCCTTCTTCCCGCACCGAAGGGTATGAGCCCGAAGTCCCTCCCTTTGTAGTCCACGGCAGGATCAGAGCCCTTCTGCAGGAACCTCTCCGGCCGAAATGACATCGGGTCATCCCAGTGACTCTGCTGTCGGCCTAACGCCCATGCGTTGACGAGCAGCTGGGTGCCTTTGGGGATGGTGTAGCCGGAGACTACAGCGTCGTTGGTTGCCTTGTATGGCAAGAGAAAGGGAGCTGGAGGGTGAAGGCGAAGCGTCTCCTTAAAGATAGCCTCAAGGTAGGGAAGGTTCTCGAGGTGGGATTCTGTTGCCACTTGGTGTTCCTTGCCGATGACTCCAGCCAGTTCTTGCTTTGCCTTCTGCAACGAGTTAGGGTTTTTAAGAAGCTCCGCCATCGCCCATTCCGTTGTTATTGCAGATGTATCGCTTCCGGCAATGAACAGGTCCTGTAATGTAACCAAACCAATAGAGTAAAGGAAAAGTAACAGGTAGAAGTAATAACCAAGTGGCTTTTAATTTGGGAAAACAGACATCGTTTTCGTATAGCTAACCACATGACTTTTAATTTGGACTTGATTTGGACACATGTATCTATAATAACCATTCACTTATTATATAGTATTAAAGAGAGGGGTAAAATTACCAGGAGTAAGGGCTTAATATTTTGTGGGGTAAAATCAGAGGCGTCGACGCAATGATCAAGAAGAACATCCAAGAAATCATGTCCGGTCACACCTTCATCACCACTTCTCTCTTCAACTCTCTTCACAATTATCTCATCGAATATCTCGTGCAATCTCGTGTACGACGGCTTTATGTGCCTCCGTATCCCCTGCAAGTCAAACCTCTTCAACACCGGGAAATAATCCGATACGTTCAGCCTCCCGGAATCCTCCATGATCCGCCACACCAGCTCCTTGAACTCCCCTGCCTTCTCGAACTCCGGGTCCACCATGTCCACCGAGAAGATGGTCGTCGATATCAAGTTCAGCGTCGTCGCGAACGCCACCTCTCCGATGTTCACCGCCTCGCCGGATACGGCCTCTTTCGAGACGTGGGTTATTAATTGCTCGACTTTCTGCCGGCGGAGGTCCGCGGAGGAGCTCAGCCCGTGCGTGGTGAACAGCTTGGTGGTGCAGACTCGCCGCCGGCTCCGCCACTTGCTATTATAAGAAACAAATTAATTCGGGCATCAGTCAGTCCTGCAAATATATATATATATATTCATAGTTTATCAATCAAGCCCTTAACGTTTTCGTTCTCTGTCCACTTAGTTAGTTACCTGTCGCCGACAGTCCACGCGAGAGTCCATTCCGGGTCGGGCTGTACGGCGACCGCTTCTGGGAGATGGCGTTCGAATAAGGAATGGTTCTGTGACTGGAGGATCTGTTTGGCGGTTTCCGGGGAGGAGGCGACGACGGTGGTGATGGAGCCAAGGCGGAGCGTCATGAGGGGGCCGTGGAGTTTGGACAGGTCAAAGAGGGAGCGGTTTGGGTGGGGGCCCAGACGGTGGAGGGAGCCGATGATAGGGAGGCTTCTGGGGCCTGGAGGGAGGCGTACGGCAGAGGAGGAGCGTCGACGGTGGAGGAGGAGGAGGAGGAGGAAGAAGACGGTGGAGATGAAGAGTGAGAGGTAGATAGTTAATGTCTCCATGTCCGATCGTTCTTGATGAGTACGTTGTGAGAGCAATGATGTCCTTTTGTGGTTTTTTCAATATCAGTCCCTTTACGTTTGTACAAATTAGTCAACTTCAATTAATGGTTAGGTTAGGATGGGTTTGAAGAAATCCAAATTTTAGGGGCAAAGGCAAAGGCAAGGCAACCACTCTTGTCATTATGTTGTGTTTTATATCTCTCATTACAGAATGCTATCTCATTCACCAGAAGAAATGCAAACAACTTCCATATTTGCATGCGTATCCCTTGAACAGCCCACTAAACTCCACATCTTGCAAGTCCTACCATCCATAATACTTGAATGAACATCACTAGGAAGCTGGCATTGTTTAAAGACAGCTACAAATCTTTACACAAAAATGGATGCTCTTATGAGTTAAGATGAATCAACATCTCACTTTGTGATTCAATGGTTGGCACCACATCTCAGAAATGATTCACTTTCTCATAATTGAAGGCTGCCTTGCAGAGCTCTTCCTATCAGACAAACCATTCATGAACCAATTATAAGTGGCAAGATCAGGTATGAAACCTTTCTCCAACATTTCATCCACTAATACTGCTCCCTCTTTAAATTTACTCTCCCTCCCACAACCAGTTACAAGAATGGAGTAACTCGTTCCATCTGGCTCAAACCCCTTCTTCGAAGCCAATCTTCCCAAGTTACATGCATCCGCAGCTCTTCCCGTGTCACAAAGATCTCCAATGAGACAGTTGAAGGTAATAGTGTCCGGCATAATACCCTCTTGCAGCATTCTTTCCATCAAAATGAAAGCATCTTCCTTTCCCTCTACTCTCAAACCTTCAATCAAAGTTGTACAAGCAATACAACTAGGCACATTGCCATTTCTCCACAATTCATCGACAACCTCCAGCGCTTTACCTGGTTTTCCTTCCCTGCAGAGATTCTCCACCAAGCCAAAGTAATCAAACCCTTTTGGCAGAACTCCTCTCCTGGAGAAATCTAACAGCAAGTTACTTGCTTCCAAAGCCAGTCCTTCACCACAAAGACCATCAACCAAGATTTCACATGTTACATCTGACAACTGGTGGCCAAGCTCAATCATCTCATAACCCATCTTAATCCCTTCCTCAAACTTGCTTTGCTTGAAAAGCCCTCTAATCAAAGTGTTGAAAGTGACCACATTAGGATCACATCCCTTCTCCTTCATTTCACTGAACAGTTCCAGTCCTGATTCAAAGCACCCATTTTTACAGTACCAACCAATCAAAATGTTGAAAGTGAAAAGATCTGGCTTAACTCTCTCCGTGTTCATCCTGTTATAAAAACTCAATGCCTTGCCAAGATTGCCACTTTTCACAAACCCATGAATCAAAACATTGTAAACAGCAACGCTAGGCTTCCCATCAATCAATTTGTACATGGTCTTAAAAGCAAATTCAGCATCATCCAAGTTCCTAGCTTTACAGACCGCATTAATCACGAAATGGAAAAGGGGTTCCATTTGCGGGCAACAAAAGATACCTGGCGAACAAGGGCAAGGATTGGCCGCCATGAAACTGAGAAGAGAACGAAGGTCGGAGAAGCGGTAAGAGGAGGCGAGAGAGCGAGCCATCCAGAGGTAAGTCGAGTGATCGTGACGAAACGAGTCGATTGAAGAGGCCCATGAGAAGATGTGGAAATCGTAGTGGGTGAAGATGGGGTGGTGATGGAGCTTCGATCTGAGGAAATGGAGCAGAGATTTGGGCGTAACGGGTTGGTGAGCCAGATGGGTGTCGAGGAAATTGAGAAGCTGGTTACGGTGGTGGGGTTGTGGAATGGTCGGAGACAGGGAGATAGCCGCCGCCGGATACGGTGGCAGGTCCGGTAAAGGAACGATGCGTGGCCGGGCTGGAGGTGGCGCCGGTGATTCACACTTTTCAATGAACTTCAGAAGTTTCTTCTTCCAGTGCATTCTCCTGGATTCGTTCAGAAGAGAATAAAAAGTACTCCACTTGTATAAACACACACACGTATTGTTGAAAGTTATGGATACAAGCGTACAAGAAGTTAAAGTTAGAGGGTTAAATGGATGCTTACGCCAAAAGAAAAGGAAAAAAAAGACGTCGACTTGAAAACCCTAATAAAACCCTACGTCGCGCTCCAAAACGTCGAACTTGGTTCTTCAGTAAAGCTTCTCTGCTCACCAAGTTCCCAAAACACATCGGTAATATGACGACCACCCAAGAGATCAAAAGCAAGAAGAAGGATAAGAGGAAGAACAAGCAAAAGAGTTCCGTAGATGTAACAGAAGAGATTTTGAATCAAACGGACAAAGAAATGGCGTTCAAAGAGATCAGAAAGGACAACAAAAAGCGGAAGAATGAGAAAGGAAGAGAAGCTTGCGAAGGGCTTCAAAACGGAAGCTGCGAAGACGGCGGCGGCGGTAAGGAGAAGAAGAAGCCAAAGAAAGAGAATGAGAACGGGCAACCGGAAACAGTTCAGTTCGGCGGCGAAGATGGGGCGGAGAATGTGGTCGTGAGCGGTGAGAAGGTGGAGGGGAAGAAATATGCGCCTCTGAAGACTTTCACGGAATCGAACCTGCCCGAAAATATTCTCGATTGTTGTAAGAATTTTGAGCGGCCATCTCCAATTCAGGCTCACGCTTGGCCCTTTCTGCTGGATGGTCGTGATTTTATTGGGATTGCCAAAACTGGATCAGGTAATTTTCCACGTTAAATTTACTTCAATGATCATTACTGCTAGTTCGAGTTTCTATCGGCGGCTGTTATTTTGTTTAGTGAGGAATCTTCATCTTTTTTATGGGATTTTGTTTGCTGGTCAGGTAAGACTTTAGCCTTTGGAATACCTGCAATGATGCATGTTTTGGGCAAGCGGAAGGGTAATTTATCAAAAGGAAGGAATCCACTTTGTCTTGTGCTCTCACCAACGAGGGAATTAGCTGAACAAGTATGTACATACGTTTTGTGCCTCAGTGGATGCCCATTTTGCTATTGACATATGTTTATTTTATCAAACCTTGTGTTCTTATGGCAGACATCCAGTGTTCTCTGTGAAGCCGCAAAATCATGTGGTGTGAAGTCAGTCTGTTTGTATGGAGGAACCTCTAAAGGACCTCAAATTTCTTCCCTCAATGCTGGTGTTGTAAGTCAATTAATTTCTCATTGTTTTTGTCGTTGTAGCTGCTTCTTCTCTTTTTGTTATCTTTCTGCCTTCCTGCATTTCCTTAATCATTGATATCGAATCCTAGGATTTTTCTATGTAATTCTCACTTGCCAAGATATATTTTATTTTTTGAAGGATTTTCTTGTAATCTTATTTATGTGCACATGCATAAAAATATTCTCTAAGGAGATAGGTTATTTGAATTCATATATCTTCATTGCCAAGATTTGTTTGTGTTCAGTAAAGTTTTTTTTTAATCATATGATGTGCTAATAGTTGCCTTATAATCTGCTTAGGACATTGTAATTGCTACACCTGGTCGTTTGAAGGATCTGATGGATAGTGGAGTCTGCCACCTTACAGAGGCTTCTTTTGTGGTAATTTAAGGTTTTAGCAAATGGAGACTCATGCATTCTGTCTTTTTCTTTTTTCCTTTCTTTTTTGGATGGGTGTATTAAGAGCAATTCTCTTTGATCATGAAACTTTAACTACTTAATTTTAGCAAATGGAGACTCACGCATTCTTTGTCTTTTTCTTTTTCCCTTTCTTTTTTGGATGGGTGTATTAAGAGGCATTGTCTTTGATCATGAAACTTTAACTACTTAACTGAATTTTTACATGACATTAATCTTAACAGAGCATAATGGTGTTTGGTATCACATTTGAAACATGATGAGCAAGCCAGCGTAAAAGGTTGGTTTGTGCACCAGTGAGAACTAGATAGATTAATCATATGATAGAAGCAATGTGGGAGGAAAAACAAATGGGTTGGGCTAAGTGGTTTGCCTTGAGCTACTCTATTAGCGGTTAGCCAGTATCAGGCATGTTAGCTGGGGAGCAAGCTGGTTCACCCTATTCAGCTAGTCTTGCATTAGCTCCTGCAAGGCTTGTTCCTCCCTGAGTTGGAATGTCATTTCTCTACCTTCATATAGCTTTTAGGTTTTCTGACTTTGGCTTCTGGATCTTAGTCCAATTACTCTAGATCCTTATATGGTGCCATTCTTCATTAGGTGCCTAGGAGAGGGTCTATATGAGCAGAAGGTTGGAGGAGGGAGAAGGAATCTCCGTAGTGGTCATAATTCTTATTGTGTTTCTCTTGATTTTGTAATTTGTAGAAGCCACAAAGTAAAAAAATTCGTAGTTTTTGACAGATGGATGTGCTAGTAAATCTTCCCTTGTATAGTCAGCAGCAGATCAGTGTCCTGTTTTGCCATATCTTTGATGTCCTGATAAATTGCTTGATGTATCTTTGTAGGTACTTGATGAGGCTGATCGCATGCTTGATATGGGATTTGAGGAGGATGTCCGTACTATATTGGGGAAGACCTGTCGTGGTATGCTCTTGAATCCTTGATGCAAGACCTGTAAATTTCTCTTCATGATTTTACATTTTTCCGTTCTGAAATTGATTGATGACAAAGTGTTCTAACAATTAGGCATCTGACATAACAGATTTTTACATCTGAATGTTTGGTTTGATAAGGCTTTTTTCCTTTTTCGAGTTTTCAGCATCTGCTTAAGTGGAAATCTGTCAAGAGGATTTAATTTGATGATGATACGATTGATGCTAATATAGCATGACCAATAAGTGGTTGAGGTTTTGTTGTGCTAACTTGTTGATTCGTCAATTATTTTGATTTTCATTATTCCAGACGTTTTACCTTTGTCAGTGATACTCTCCTTTTTTCCAAAGATGCAAGCTTTGATCTTTGAATATTTGGTGGTTACTTGGATAATTAAACATATTGAACAGATGCAGATGTTCTGGTGCATTGAAATGATGTGCTAGGTTTGGCTTATGACTGTCACATGCGAGTGTTTGACCACAGTAGGTCTTACTTAGGTTTGATAAAACAGACAACATGTGTTGGTGACATAGTGCTATGCTGTTTTAGTTGGAGTTTCATGAGAACTCCGAGCTGTTAAGTCGGAAGATCCCACATGGTTAGTTGAGGGGTTAGTTGAGGTTAGGTGTTGGTGAGGCTTATTTACTCATACTCAATTTGTTTTGGGTTGGGAGGCCCATTTTTTTCGAACAAAAGGAAGAAGAAATAGGACGAGAAAATCGACAGAGCATTCCATGCCACCATTCTCAAAATGTCTTCTTCAGTTGTTTGGATAGATTGAGGGAGATCAGTAATAAAAAAACAGAACAAGGGCTTGCTGATTAGAAAACAAGAATCAGATAAGGATGCTGGTTGGTGGTTTAATTGTTGGATTGAATTGTAAATGTTGATAAGCTTCGCTCAGAGTCTAAGATTGAAGTTTGTCACATTTAGAGGAAGAGATTGGGAGCGTCAAATTCATTTTACGAACTCTATTATAAAAATTGATTGTATGAATTAGTAATGTGATGATGATGTTCTCTTTTGGTTTTCCGCTCATTGCAGTGCGTCAAATGGTAATGTTCAGTGCTACATGGCCCACAGATGTTCATCAACTTGCTAAGGAGTATATGAACCCTAGTCCTGTTAAGGTGTTATTCTTGATATTCAATAAAGACATGTTAGGCAGTACTTATGCTCACAGCTTGATGGGCTTTCTCATTTTCAGGTTGTGATTGGGTCTGAGGACTTGGCTGCGAACCATGATGTGATGCAGATAGTTGAGGTATGTATTCTGCTGTTTTATCTTGGATAACTTGCTATTGGGTGGTGTGGTTAAAGTGATGTCATCGTACTTTTTTGTGCCTGTTCTGATTTTCAGGTTTTGGATGAGCATGCACGGAATGAGCGTTTGACTACTTTGCTGTCAAAATACCATAAATCACAGAGGTTTCTGCTCAGTTTTTTTTCTTTCTATTTACCTATCTTTGTTCCTGAGTTATCATTTCTGCTCTCTAAAGCTTTTGACAATGAAACATAATTCATACTCTTAACAATTTTATTTTAGATTTCTTTTTAATTCAAAGAGACTAATAAAAGCTTTTTGAGTCGAAAAGGATTTTGTTAACAGATAAAAAAAGGTTACATACCCTTTTTATCTTAAGGGAATTTCAGGTGTAAATTAGGCTTTTGAGATTTTGATTAGTTATACATGACTTGTTTGGCTTGTTTTGGGTTCTTTTCTATATTTTTTTTATCGGTCACCCTGCATATTCAATTGCATTATCTTTCTCGATGATTGAATGTTCCCCTGCTGTCCCATATATAGTAATTCCTGAGTCTTTTCTCCTGTATTGATGTTGAATTTTAAGAAGTGTTGTGCAGCTTTCAGTGTTTTGGATTTTCATTAGTTCTCCCGTTCGAGGACTGTTTTCTTCTGCTGAACGTGACTAATGCATGTCACATCCTGTTTAAGAAAAAATCCTTTCAGCTTTCTAGTGTTCTAATACATCTCATCTTCTTCCAACTTAAATGCTCATGTATTGATAAAACGTTTCCTCTCTCTCAAATGGTTTTTCTTGCTTATTCACCATTTTAAACTTCAAAGGCTGGTGTTATTGCATCTTAATCACGTTTTTACCTTTGTGTTTCTTTTGTACTGATGTTTTTGTGCTACTTCTGGTTCAGGAATAGGGTGCTGGTATTTGTACTCTACCAAGCAGAAGCAGATCGAGTTGACAATATGCTCCGGAAAAGGTGAAATTGTTTTACTGATCATTTGTTAGTGCATTCCTAGTTCCACCATTGTTGATTGGTTGTCCCTTTCCCCCACCCCCAAAGAAAGAATGTTCCAACATATGCAATTTTTACCTATATACTCCCCCCATCCCACAAAAATTGATACGTTTCTTTTTAGCATTCAATCTAAGTTTTCTTCTTTCGTCTTTTATATATATGTAACTTATATGCATATAACATCTGGATATGTTCAGTTTGTAGATACTCCTATATATTTTAAAGAATATTTTTAAAAAAGCTTTGTGAAATTTTGAGTGAAACACAAGTTCGAAAATCAAATGTATCAATATTTGTGGGACAGAGGGACTACATGCTCTCTGTTTTATCCTTATTTGTTGTAATACCTGGCATCCTCTATTATAGTTTTGTTGTTAGATGAGCTTAAAATAGGGAAAGCTTGTTAAAACATTCTTAATTGGGATGATGACCTTAATCTCTAGAGAAGTCTGAGAAGTGACAACAAGGGTAGGAGGGAAGGAATGAAAGCAACAGTGTGGTTTGTAATTGTTAAGCTGAGTTTAACCGATATGACTATGAGCAGCACATTAGTCTAATTCTGTAAATAAAACCAAGAGCTGACTTTGATGTCAACTGGACTTGGGAGCTGATATGCTTGATCAAGACAAACTCACGTTCTAACGTAAATGTAAATGGACAGCATGTACAGCTTCTATAGATCTAGCTATTAACAAAACTGCGCTTCTATAGATCTAGCTATTTTCAGTGTATCTACGTCCACTTTTTGAATGGTTAGGAAGTGCTTGTATATCACTTTGTCAATATGCTTGGATATTCCAAAGTTTATATGACCAGTTTGTTGACCATGTAATTCAGAAGTTGCATTTGCATGGTGCCTGGTGACGATACATCTGTTTTTAAGTGTTCTTGCATGTCTTTCGTGTAGTGGTTGGAATGTTGTTTCTATACATGGAAAAAAGGCACAGCGTGATCGTACCAAGGCTCTATCCTTGTTCAAGGAAGGAAGCTGTCCTCTAATGGTATTTGTGTTTTTAGTTTCCTATTATAATTGTGTTGTAAGCCTATTTTTTTGGTTAAATGATTAAAGCTATCCACAAGAAAATCAATGGCAGGCCTTTCTGTAAATCAGTGCCCTAAACTTTGGAAGAGTGTAACCTCATGGCATACATTCTAGTGGGGAAGAATTAGCAATTTCTTGAAAGGGGGAAATTGCTTTTTGAAAAAAAACAAAGGGGGTTCATAAGTTTACTTATTGGAACACTCATCCACTCCTTTTCTTTTCTTGGGGAAAAAACTACAGACCCAATGCACATTCTACCAAATCAAATTCACAGTTTTGAAACTGAAGGTATTTGCTCTCGCTGACATTATGTATGGTAGGTTGCAACAGATGTAGCTGCTAGAGGATTGGATATTCCAGATGTTGAAGTGGTGATCAATTACAGTTTCCCTCTTACAACTGAAGATTATGTCCATCGAATTGGGAGGACCGGAAGGGCTGGTAAGAAAGGTGTTGCCCACACTTTTTTCACTCAGCAAAACAAGGTATGTAGTACTCATTTTATTAGCTTGATCTGATAACTTTATTAATTAACGTTACACTGCATTGGCCAATTTTGCAATCGTGAATCAATCCCTGTGGTATTCAAGCTCCATAAAATTACCCCTGATAATCCCGAGGTCATTTTGTTTAATAATTAATTTGACATAGCATGTGATCAGTGTGGGAGTAACTTTCGCTTGTATCATGAAATAGGATCAACTATGGGGTGAGGTTAGTTGTCATCCATCCGTGACTATCATGAAAAGTGATTGGTATTAGTGGACTGGCCTTGGTCATTTGGGAGTCTAACATCTAACTATAACCACTTGGTCTAAAATCAAACTGTGAATATGTTATGGTCAATTGAGGAATGTTTTTTCTTCCTCGTTTGAATAATAATGTCAGGGACTTGCTGGAGAGCTGATAAATGTTCTTAGAGAAGCTGGGCAAAATGTGCCTGCCGAACTTATGAATTTTGGAACACATGTCAAGAAAAAGGTCTGGTCCTCTTTGAAGTTTGATCAAAGCTTGCATTTTGCATGCAAGTTTTATGTTCACTTGGGTTGACTTTTAATCCTTTGTTATGGGTAGGAATCGAAGTTGTATGGAGTTCACTTCCGGGAGGTTTCTGCAGATGCTCCAAAAGCTACGAAAATAAAATTCCAGGATTCTGATGATGAAGATTGAGTGAGCTGAGCTTATCTAACACCGACTCTATATTGGAGATGGTTTGTATTCAGTTTTGTAGGAGTCATGTAGGTTTACCTTATGCTCAAATGCAGGTACTCTGTAATACATACACAACTGTTATTTATTTTCAACCTGTGATGGGAAGTTGGAGATTATCTTACTTGTAGTATCTTGTATGGGTTGTATAAATATGCCAAATTATTGATTGTTAATGGACCTTGGAGGATGGAGACATAAGTACATGGCGTTTAGGTTTGAGATCTAAACAACAGATGGAACGAACAGGTCAACAATTTGAAACATCAGATCGTTACATGATAAGCTACACTGGTAACTCATAAACTTCAAGCGGGCGGTGGAGTTGGAATACAGGGTTGACAAGGTGCTTCCTGGAGCCTCTCAAGCTGCCATGGTTGATCCGTGGCCGACCGGACTTGTTCCTGTTACCAGCAGCCGCTGGAGATGCGAGTGCCATATGAGAGGAGGTGAGGAGGATGAGAAGGGTAAGAGCGAAGCAGGTGAATGAGGTCCTCAACTGCCTCATCTCTGCTATCTTTCTGTGAATGCCTTCCTTCCGCTACTGGAATAAAGAGGTAGCTTATCTATATAAAGAAGAGAAGACCAAAAGGAGGATGGGCATCATGGCCTTTGCTTTGGCTGCAAGTCAACTACGATTTAAATACATATCTATCTACTTCTTTCTTTTTGTTTTGGAGCACATGTATTACTATGATGGAGATAAAATAAAGAAATACAATGATATAAGTGGTGCCTGTTTTAATCCGTTTAGTGTTTTGTGGAACGCTTATTCAGCGATTGTGTTTTTCTTTTTCTTTTTAAAAATAAATAAATAAATAATAATAATAATAATAATAATGTCAAATTACCAATGATGATGGAGTATAAAGTAAGTAATGAAAATGGGTGGGTCAGAGTTGGTCCTTTTTGGGTGGGGTTGGTCCAATAGTTAGGCAGTAGGCAAGGCTTTAGTCTCACATGATCACTTCTCAATATTAACTCATGTCAAAAGTCAAAAGATTACAGTTGGGGAGACAATGAAACCTCATCTAATTAGTCGGTTAAGGCTCCAAATGACTATATTAGGCAAAACTTAGAAAAAGAAAAACACTTGAGCTGAAAAGATTAATCCCAGGCAAATCAAAACTCAATTTATATACAGAGAAAGAAAAAACATTTTTGTTAGCAAGATCTGATACCAATAAATCTTGAAAATTCAAAGAAAACAAATTACACCAACCAAATTATTTGATCGACCATAGACAGGCAGAATCAGATACAAGTTTTTCCTACTTCCTTTTTTCCCCCTCAATAAAAAGAATTGTCAAAAAGCACAT
>JBBYHH010084010.1:0-24397 GCA_038382905.1 Daphne laureola
TATCATACCATCGTGCATATCATTATCCATGTTATATCTAGGATTGTATATATTGTTAGTTCATGGCACCCTAACCTTTTATGCAGGTGTTTTTCAATAAAACCCTTACCCTTACCTAAACCCTTACTGAGTACCTCTCGAGGACTCACCTCCTTACTCTTATCATTCAGGAGCTTTTGATCCATGACCCACGAAGTAGCTATCTGTAGGGGTCGGTGCTTTTGTATCTTATAGGTACTTTATTTCAGATAAGAGGGGCAGTCTTGATTGAGGAAGATATTAGATATCTGAACTTATGAATAGTCACATATGAATGACTAACGGTGATTTCTTCTCTGTTTGTGTTCAGCAGCAGTAGTACTTGGTAGTGATCGCAGGAGTCTTGTAGACACGATCCTTTTGGACTACTAGGTATTCTATTGTGGTAGTTATGGGCTCTGTAGTGGTAGACTGCATATGCATGTGTAGGTAGAAAGCATCATGCTTATTGTATAATTCTGTTGCTTTCAGATATTATTAGTTGTATTTAAATTCTCGGGGAGTAGTTGCCTAGTACAGTAGGGGTAGGGCTCCTTTCTGGTGCATATGTGTTGAGTGGAGCTCAAATATATATATGCTGCATGCTTGTGTGTTGTTGTATGTTGCGGTCGTTTTTGAAATGTGGGGTTAAGGGCATATTTGGAATGTCCTAGGGTTGCTCGTTAATTATTAAGGAAATTTTTTAACGGGGTCAGGTTTGGTTTCAAAATGGGTCCGTTGCACCGAGGTTGCCTGCGTTAGGTAGAATTATATTGTTCTAGTCATGACACCGGTTTCCCCCACCCCTTCCCCTCACCGCTCCGCTCGGCACGCGCGCCTCCACCGGGTTGGGACGGCGTCGTCGGGGGTGCTGGTAACAGCGGCCATCGGAAATCAAAACCCAAAATAAAATCACTTCTGCTCCTTTCATTTCATCGGATCTCCGACGGTCGATGAGAGAGGGACAGTGAACTCCTGCGAGAAGGGAGAAGAGAGGGAGTGAGACGATTTCTGGAGCAGAGAAGAAGAAGTGTTTTTTTTTTTTTTTTCATTTTTTTCACCACCAAATTTTACATTATTTCACCACCCACTCAAACCTATTTGTCCCATTTTTCACCACCCACTCAAAAAGTAATTCACTTCTCATTTACTCACAAATTCACTGATTTCTATTCCTCCCATTTTTTAAGTTTGAAACCCCCTATTGGAGCAAAGCTACATCAAAGGGATATTAGCCTCTGTCATCATGTTGAGATTTAACAACATGTTGCTTGAGCTCTAAGAAAGGTGAGGTCAGGTACTAATAATCTCGGTTGCTAAATTCTTGATTCACAATGAGCTTGATTTCTCTTGGCCAAATACTATGGATACCCATCAACCAAGGTGTGTGTTCTATTCCTCTCGGACCTATTAGAATCTGTTGAATAGAAGATGATGGTTGATAGGCCCAAATTAAGTTACCAAGGTCAATACTGAGCTAACCAGGTCTAAAATGCCCACCAAAACACTTAAATTAGTAATCCAAGAAAGGTTACCCATTAAAAATGACCGAGGAGGCATCGCCCGAATACACTGAGCATACACGACGAAGACATGACCTCAGCACTTAGCTGCCTGATGGCCGGCCTCCTAGATATCTTTGCCACATGTCTTCTGACACAAGCTACCTCTTGCCTACCAAATATTACGGATGTTCCATCCTATTACACAAGACTATATAAGCCTACATCATTCCT
Organism: Daphne laureola; assembly: GCA_038382905.1. Classification (NCBI taxonomy): domain Eukaryota; kingdom Viridiplantae; phylum Streptophyta; class Magnoliopsida; order Malvales; family Thymelaeaceae; genus Daphne; species Daphne laureola. The sequence continues at coordinate 1,755 of JBBYHH010084010.1, forward strand.
TCATTTAAGGTAACTATTCACTCTGCCCTAGATCTGACACATTCTCCCTGCTCATTCACCATATTAACTTAAGCATTAGAGGACCCACCATCGGCCAAAACTTTGGCGCGGTCTACAGATTTTGTTGCTTGTGCAGGCTATTCAACCCTATAAAAAAGATGGAACCCAACGTGACCAAGACAAGGAGACATAAGCTTAAGAGCGTAGTGGTCCGCACCGAAGGGCCGCCACCAAATGGGGCCGTCTGTGGGAACGGTGGTGATCTCCAGGAGAATACTAACCGTCAAAAGTTGGAAGGGGCTCCCCATTCACATGAAACCCTACCCGAAGGTGATGGCTCTCATACTAAAGCCTCATAAGATCCAGAGTACACCGGGCGCATGACTGGTCAAACACCCAATGGACCGACTAATAGAGAAACCGCCCTCTAAGCATCCTTGAGTCTAGATCGGAGTAATTTCAGGGATGCTTCTGACCTGCTGGACCTCGCTCTGGTCAGAACAATCAGGATGGTCTTAGCTGAAGAAAGACAGAGTCGGCGCCGAAGATTGGAGAACTCCCAAAACAGATCCGTAACGTCACAATCCAACAACAGGTGTTCTAGAAGTCGTAGGCACGGAAGGGAAAAAACCAGAACCCCCAGCATAGAGCTCGCCCAACAACATGACTTGTGAGAAAGAAAGAGCCTGAGGTCCGAAATGATCCAGGACCATTCTCCGAGGCCTGAACACTTGGTTAGAGAAGACCCTAGGGATGAAGTCATCAGACAACTATTAAGTTGATTGGAAGAAGTGGAAAGAGACCCGAGAAGGATGTCTGAGGTGGGATCCTACTGTCCCTCGAACGATGATGAACCATTCACCCACCAAATTCGAGAGAGCACGATACCAAGAATTTTTGGTCTCCCGCACCCGTTAGAGATCTACCATGGAACGGGGGATCCAAATGAATTCATCAGAAAGTATAAAAGATCAATGGAATTAAAAGGAGCGGATGAAGACACTTTGTGAAAATGTTTCAAAGTAGCACTCGGAGGACTGGCCTCGAGCTAGTACAATGCCTTATCACCAGAGTCAATTTCTTCCTTCGGAGAGCTCGGCACCAAATTCACTACCCATTTTATTGGGAGAAAAAGATCGGTAAAACGAGCCATCCAGATGTTCAACATCAAGAAGAAACCGAATGAAAGCATTTGAGAATTTTTGGAGAGATTCAACAAGGAAGTAGTGCATACTTCAGATCTGACAGATAATATCCGCATTATGGTTTTTATCAAAGCCATGCTGCCTAACTTCAGATTGGCATATGAGCTATCCAGGAAGAACCATTCCTTAGTTGAAGAGATGTATTCAGTGACCCATGAACACATGATAGCTCAGGAGTTGTTACCTCAACGCGAAGCTAAGCCCGAAGTCAGAGATACCCGCGAGTAGAGGACAAAAAATCAAAGGGCCACCCCAATGAGTTCAAAAGGTTGGGAAGGGCAGAGAAGGGGGTTCAGAAAACCCATATCACTAACCCCTCCTAACACATCCTGAAGCAATGTCCTAGCTATACTAAAAAAGGAAGGAAATGTGGGCTGGCCGAGGGCAATGCTAGAGGGAGCCAAGCGCAATGAGACAAAATATTGTCAGTTCCATCAGGAGAATGACCATAACACCGAGCAATGTTATCAACTAAAAAGATACATTGAGCACTTGATAAAGAAAGGCTCTCTAGCATAGTACCTAAATTTTCCTTTAGGTGAAGGAGAAAGGAGAGCTCGAGACAAGGAGAAGACAAACAATGATGAGTCTGATTTAGACAAGAGAGGGAAGAGAAAGTCCCTAGGCTGAGCCACAAGAGTAATCAACACCATTACCATGACCTTAGGCTCCAACGAAAGGAAAAGGAAAGTAAGAGAAATCGCTTCCCTCAACTACGATGGATCCACAAACAAAGTCAAGAGAGCCGACGACACCGAGTTGAGACTCCTGCACTATGACCCTTTCGTCATCACAGTGAGAGTCGGGACAATTTATGTCAAAAGATTCCTTTGTGATGATAGCTCAAACGCAAATGTATTATTCGCCAAGACATTCAAAGGACTAAACCTGAAGGCAAGCAAGCTCAACCCAGTAAAGACCAGATGAGTTACTTGTCCTCGGATGCATTGAACTCTCAACTATATTCATGGGTTCGGGTCCTGAAGAAGAGATTAGGTAAACTACTTTAATGGTCAAGTGGCTGGTCATCGACGTACCCTCAGCCTACAATGCCATCATCAGTAGAGAAACTCAAGGAGCCATTCATATGAGGAGTGACCTCAAATATTTGACAGTGACATTCGAGACTGATAAAGGTGATGCATCCATCTATGTTACTAAAAAAATAAGCAAAGGACATGATGTCCATTACCCAGAAGCACCCGAAGCTAGGAGACCTGAATAAAGATGAAGAGGATATCTACAAATGGAGGAACTCATGGTCACTGAGGAATGGTCCACCCGAATCATGAAGAACCTTCCTGAGGGAAGTAAAGCCAAACTTGTAAACTTGCTTCAGTCGAATAAAGATCTATTTTCCTATTCTCTGAGTGACATGATTGGGATCAACCCCGAAGTAATCCAGCACAATCTCTATATCAACCCGACTGCTAGACCTGTAAAGCAAAAGAAACCAAATAACGCTCTTCTCAAAAGAAACTTCATCAAGGAGCAAATCTTGAAACTTCTGGATGCCAGAGTCATCAGAGAAGTTTCTTATCCCGTATGGTTAAGTAATCCGGTAGCCGCCTCCCGAGAGGATATTGATAAATTATGTATGTGGATAGACTTCACCAACCTTAATGATGCATGTCCGAAGGACTCGTACCCAATGCCTCCAATTGATAGATTAGTAGACTCAACAGCCGGACATGCCAAGCTCAGCTTCCTCGATACCTACAATGGATATCATCAGATTCGAATGAATCTATCTGATGAAGAAAAGACTTCATTCATCAGTGACTCCGGTATACACTATTACGTAAGAATGCCATTCAGGTACAAAAATTCCAGAGCCACTTACCAAAGACTTTTAGACCGGGTATTCAGTGACCAAATTGGTAAAAACTTGGAAGTTTACATAAATGACATCATTATCAAAATCAAGGAGGAAGATGACTTGATCCGGGATATTGAAGAAGTCTTTGAGCGACTCAGAAGGTACGGCTTAAGACTCAACCCTGATAAATATGTGTTCGGTGTGAAAGAAGGCATGTTCCTCAGATTCATGGTATCCGAACGAGGTATAGATGAAAATATAGCAAAGATAAAGGCTCTTATGAATGCAAAAACCTCAACTTCTATCAATGACGTACAAAGGCTGCTTGGGCAAATCACAACATTGAGCATATTCATATCAAGGTACGAGGACAAATGTAGGCCTTTTTTCAAGTGACTCATCAAAGAAGGGGACGAACCAGGAAGAATCGGGGTAACCAAAGATGAGAAGATGACTAAAGAACAGAAAGCTACCCAAAGAGCTAACTTCGTACGGAGCCCCGAATTCCAAAAGGCATGGGAAGGCATGGAAGCGTACCTAGAAGAGATGACAACCTTGAGACAACCTACTGAGGGCAGGCCTCTGATAGTATATCTAGCTGTTAGGGAGAAAATCATGAGTTCAGTCCTTGTTCAAGAAGATGATAAAGGACAACATTGGATGGTGTACTATGTAAGCAAATCCTTGCATGGAACTAAAGTCAATTACCCCCTATTACAAAAAGTGATTTATGCCCTGATCCTCTCAGTCCGAAGGCTAAAACTTTATTTCCTCGAATACACTATCTTGGTCTGAACCAATCTACCCATCAAAGATATCCTGAGGAAAGTAGATCATTCTAGGAGGTTGGACAAATGGTACATTGAGTTATCAGAGTATGAAATAATTTATGAGCCAAGGAAAGCCATCAAATCCCAAGCACTGGCCAATTTAATAGCCGAACTACCATTAGAAACAGATGAACAAGCTCCCAAAGCAACAAATGATCCAGTATGGACTTTACACATTAATGGACCCTCCGAGGCTGAAAAGTAAGGAGCCGGACTAGTGCTCTAAGGACCCAAAGATATGAAAGTCACCTGATCCATTAAATCCGTATTCCTAGTTACCAATAACGTGACTGAATATGAGGCCTTCATATCAGGTCTAGAGTTATCCAAAAGAACAGTTATTCAGTCTTTTAAAGCATGCAGTGACTCGAACATACTTGTCCAAAAAATGAATGGAGAGTATGAAGTCAGAGAGAAGAATTTGAGCAACTACGCATAGAAAATATCCTTCGGCCGATGGACGTCGAAGCATACTCATTATCTAAATCTAAGCAATATGATTAAGAAAGAAGCCAACCAAGTATAAACTCAATTCAAATTCTAAGCATCATCTTAAAGATTTTAGATCTTTTAGATTCTCATTTCATGTTCATATGATCTCATAAACACTCTTTAATATGATAGATTAAAAGGAATGATGTCTCTTAATTAATCATGCTCATTTCTAAAAGAACAAATGAGTGAAAGGCAACATATATACTTATACAATAAAGGGTCAAAACTATGTACCTTACACCTTTGGAAAAATAACTAAAGGAATACAATTCCTTGCTCCAAAATGTAAGCTCCTTCCTTGGTCGTTCTTGATGAATAGTCTTCTTAAATCCTTCAAGAATGATGGCAGATGGAGATGAAGATGAAGAGGACTCCTTTGAATAGTAAAGAAGATAAGAAGGCGGACAATAGGTGGAAAAGTGTTGTAGAGAACACAATATAGGTCCAGACTTAATCTCCAAGAATCACCCATGTTTGCGCCAATTGAGAGAGAAAAGAAGAAGAATATTGAAAGAATTAAGTGAACCAAGTGTAACCCTTATGACCATTCTTCTCATCTATTTATAGTTAAATAAAATGGTCATTAGAATTATCGTAATTACTTTACCATTAAAGCTTCCACTAAAGCTTTATTTAAGCTTACATTTAAGCTTTCATGGCTACTCATTTTACTATTCCACCAACTATTTATTTCCTTGAAATGAACAGCCTTTATCCCTTTTATTTTTTTCCAAATAATCAGCTAAATCAAAATATATCCTTTAATGGAGTTATTCCATGGTGTAAGGTGCATAAACCTTTCATCAAAGTTACCAAAGTACCCCTACTTTGTGATAGCCTAGATTCCAACTATCTGGATACTGTGACTTCATACTTCTGATATTCCTTCGATGGTGAGTCAAAACCTGCAAAAGACCTGAGGTTGTGACCTCGAAAGCACACTCCAATGCTCAAGTCAGTTCAAGGTTCAGGACTTAATAGTGTTTTGTTAGAGAGAATATCATACCTTGAACTCTCCTGGGCTTTCCTTTATATAAGGCTCAGACCCAGCAGTTAACCCCTCATGAATCAGAGTGATGGGTGGTTTATCCCACGCTTGCCCGGTCTAGGGTGGCATAGTGGCCTGGGCGAGTGGGTGACAATTTACTAAACACGTGGGAATCGTGGGCAGAGAGGTGATTGGCCACATCTTCCTCTATATGAAGGGGCGTTGTCTTCGCCATACACAGGGGTTGTGGTCTCGCACGGCCAGCCATCGCTAGCAATCCTGTTACCTTAACTTGAATGTTGTTAGTCACCGTATACGGGGACCTCATAGTTGCTATATGCTGCGCAAGCATGCCTTGTCTTGTACGAGTCCTGTCTAGGCGCATGCTTGGATAGTGTACCAAGGAGCCGCCCCCATAGGCAGAGTATGGGCAGGGTCCTGTACTCCGCATCGCAGGTTGCTACTGATCACGTGTGGTGGTAGGGGAAGCATCATCGTGACCTGTCATGCGCCATTTCTAAGACATCTGGACATGCATACGGCTGAGAGTTGACGTCAATTGGGCTTCTCGGGTGTTTTTTTTTTAATTTTGAACTTCCCTTTAAAAGGGGTTTTGCTCTTAACAGGCGACACACCTTTCGCGTCTCTTGCACGTCTTTCCTCAGTTTCCCTTCTTCTGCTTATTATTCTTCCGGTGAACTGTTCCTCTTACTTCTGGACTTCGGTCTTAGTTCATCACTCTTTTTTCCCCTACCGTCACTTTGATTGTCGTGCTCCGTAGGTCGACTGGCGGTCGTAATTTGGGTGTACAACTTTTGTGTTCGACAGAGGTTGTTCCGTCTCTTTGCCTTGTTCATCGGTTTCCTTCCTATTGCTTCTGCGTAGATATGGCTCCCAAAGAGGCTGCCTACCCTGTAATTCCTCCGATCGAACAAACCAGTCTTACCGGTAAAAAGTTTGACGCTGACCTAAGGAAAAGCTCTTGGTCCGGGAAAGTTATAGAGGCTCGCATAACGAGAACTGGCATTCTTAAGGTGGCCAATGTTCTGGTGACGGAGGAGACTAAAGCCTGGGATCCTGTACACCTCTTCATGGCGCAGCTCTCTTCCAGTCTGAGGGTACCCATTCCTTGGATCATGCAGGACCTATGCGCTTGGTGGCATGTGCCGCCCTCACAGCTAGGGCCTAACATTTTTGGGCATATTTCTGCATTTTTGGTTGCCTGCAAGATAACCGGTGTAGATGCATTCGCAGACGTTTTCCTTCACTTCTACCTGCTGGATCTTCATCCTGGGGAGGCATGTTTTCATGTTACTCCCATCAATGTGGGGGGTAATAATTTTGTTAGCTTCTTGGTTCTACTCCGATCTTTTCATGATTGGAAAAAAACTTTTTGTTTATTCTTCACTGGTCTGAATGGAAGTTTCTGGCCACCATGAATGCTGGGCCTGCGCATGAAGAGGCTGCTAAGCCCTCACTTCGATGCGAGGGTAGGAGGTGGTAGGCGTATGTTACCCTCCTGACTTGGCTTGATGATGTGTCTGCCCGAAAGTCTTGTGATTGGCTGTTTTCCTTTGAGTTGGAGCAGCTAGATGAGGTAGCTCTGCGATGGGCTGGGATGAGCACCGGGCATCTCATTGACCCATCCTTCCCCCCTCCGCATGAAGATTGCTATCTTGCGTAGCGTGAGACCGTAGTTGACGCCCTATTTGCTGCCCTCGAGGGTCCCAGAGTTATGTGGGTTGAGTTTCATATTATATGTTTGCCGACTAACTTGTTTATGGTACAGATGACCTCCCGCGCGCTGATACTGAGCTGGACTGGTAGAGACTTGCTGGACACAATGCGGTGATGGTACATTTGGCTCACGCACATGGTGAGGGGCCTGTTAGAGTCACCAAGTCACTGGGAGAGATCACGATCCCTCAGAAATGCGGACTCGGTTCTTCGGGGGGTCCTATTTTGGGTGAGTCTAAGAGGCGGAAAATTTTAGCTGAACAATCTCCGCCGTCTCAGCCCAGCCGCCGCATCTTCTTGGGGAAGGTGATTTTGCCTGGCACTATGATCGAGAGTCTGGCCCCCCTTGTGATGACTAGGGGCTCTCCGCCTGTGCTGGCCTCACCTTCCATGGATCTTTCACGTCCAGTGGCTGAGGATAGTGTCGCTGCCTCTACTGCTGGCCCGATCATTAGGGCATCGCTGGCCCCCCCGATTGTTGATGCTGGCCCTAAGGCCCTAGAGGTGTCTCTCCATGCTGGAGCCATCCCCCAAGTTGCAATACCTGTAGCTTCCATTGTGACTCCTCAAGAGAGACATAAGATTTCTACTGGGGCTCTTCTGCTAGCCCGCAGGCTAAAAAACATTAGGGCTACGAGCACAGTGGGCGCAGGATCCCCCTGTGATGTTATGGCCTGCTCGGCAAAGCCTGCTTAAATCAGTCCTGCTCTAGTTGAACTTGTGGGTTTGACGAAGGAGGCGGCTGCAGCCTCTGTTCCTAGTGAGGGTGACCCCAAGGCAATAATTGTCGAGGGAGGCGGTGGCATTACTGTTATGGATCCAGGCATCCCCTCCTCTGACCCTGCTTGGTCCCTGCCGGTGTCTTAGGAGGTAGGGAATGTGGTGTCTGGATGGGGTAAGATGGTCCTGGTGGCCACGACTCTGGCTGGTCCGGTGACCACGACTCTGGTTGGTCCGAGCTCGAGCTCGCCCGTGTGAGTAGCTGTGATTGGTACATACTGTTGTAATTGGTGTTGTTATATGTCATGCATTTTTTGTTCTAATTGTTGTCCTTGCTATAGGCGATGATGGATGGTTCGCTGGACGGCCCCAGATCCTGGACCTGGTACATCCTCATGGTGAGCTGGTGTAGGCAGGCATTCTGTCTCATTATTTAGAGAAGAAACATATGAGATCTCGCGACCCCAGCCCCTTTGCGGACCCTACTTCCTTTCTTCATGGGCGAGAGGCCAAGAGGCTGGAGACCTTTCATGAGGAGGGGCATGATATTACGGAGGCATGGGACCCCATCTTATTATTGTCTAACAACTCGTCACTTTTAGAAAGCGGGGAGAAGACTTTGGGCAGCTACGTGGAGGGTCTCCGCACGCCTCACGATTACGAGCTGCTACGGAGGTCTTTGGAGTCTCCTGGGTAGGGCTTTTGCGAAGCTGCCGCCTTGCAGTTGAGGGTAGGTGTGATGCAAATAGATGTTTAATTGAATGTTGTTGCTTCAACGCGTTATTGAGTCGTTCTTCTTGCAGTCTGCTGTAAAGAGCTATGCGGCGGTGGAAGAGTTCAATGAGTTCCTTAAGTTTTCCAACTCTCACGATGCCGCCCAAGTGCAGGCCTTACACAGCATGGATGCTGAGCGTACGTGGCTAATAGCTAAGAATCAGAAACTGGCACACCGTGTTGAAGAACTAGAGAAGTGGTGCGCCATCCGCAATAAGGAGCGGGAGAGGATACTGCTGGTCGAGCTTTAGAAGAACGATCTTTTGAACAAGTTCAAGGGTCATTTATTTCAGTAGGCCGGTGTGATCAGGCAACAGGACATTGAGAACAGTGTTCTCATCTAAGCCATTGCTGGGGTGTAGGCGGCGGCTGAGGAGGCTCAAGCGGTGGCATTGGTTTCACGAGGGAAGATGGAGGCACGTGCCCTCACTGCGCAGTAGGCTATCGACAGTGTGACGAACATACTTCTGGATGCATCGGCTAATGTTACCGTGGCTAACCGGGCCTTGGCCGATGTGGAGGAGGAGTTAGGGCTTTCCCCCTCACTTGGGGAGGGTCCATCATCCTCTGCCAATGTCCATGCTCCCTTCCCTACAAGCCTTACCCGGATCAAGGAGAGGGTGTTGGATCTGTGCAGTCAGGCAGATGCTACTGCCCAGGGCTTCGAGGAAGGGTGGTTCCGCTGTCGATGACAGGTGGAGAAGTTGCTGCTTGAGCAGATCTTTGATGTCCTGAGTGCGTTTGCATGCGAGGACCCCGACGTTGATACCCTTCTGGCATGGTGCAAAGTCGAAGGGAAGTTAGGTCTCGCACCCTAGGCCCCTGCGGGTGATGGAGTTTGATTTTGTAAATCACCTTTCCCTGAGTGTTGTAAAGTAACAATGATTTATGTATCATCCTACATTCTTTAGTTATTGATTTGTCTTCATGTTTATTTGTTGTTGCGTAATGATTGTTTATTTGCTATAGCACGCGTGGGATTGCCTTTGATGGAATCATGGTGGTGGGGCCTGATAAGGCCTTTGACTTTGTTTAGTCAGTCCGTTCTGACTGGTCAGGTATACAAGGCGTATGCGGCTTGTACCTGTTTGGCGCGGCCACTCTTACGTTTTTTTATTTGCTAATCTTTAACTTTGCGGGTGTCCCTATAGCTATTAGAATTGAAGATACGGAATAAGTGTCATGCTAGCATTATATTGATAGAAATAGTTACACATAATAGGGGTGCAAGTCATCGGCATGATAATTTCTAGGGAGTGGCTTCCCATTGTAGCCTATGAGCTCAAACACACCGGTACGTACTTCCCGGTGGATGAGGAATGGTCCATCCCAATTTGGTCAGAGTACCCCCTATCGGGGGGTCCTTTCTGGTGAGTTCTGACCGCAACAGCCTGAGTGCCCCTTCTTTTAGTTGCTTTGGCTTCACTTTGGCATTACGTGAAAGGTTAAGGTGCTGTTTGAGGGCTATCATGCGGAGTCGAGCGCCCTCTCAGACCTCTTCAAGGAGATCCAACTTTACGCGCAGGCTAGCGGCGCTGTCCTCAGAACTGAAGCTGATCATGCAGATGGTAGGTAGGTACGCTTCAATGGATAGCAAGGCCTCTGTTCAATAGACCAGGGAGAATGGGGTTTCACCAGTTGGGGTTCGCGGGGTTGTCCGATAGTCGCACAATACACTGGGTAATTCATAGACCCATCATCCTTTTACCCCGTCCAGACATTTTTTGATTCCTTCCTTGAGGGTGCGATTTGTAACCTCCACTTGACCATTTGATTGGGGGTGTGCAACGGGCGCATACAACATTCTTATGTTGTCTTGGCCGCACATTCTTGAACTTTGATGCTTGCAAATTACGTTCCATTGTCCGTGATGATGGCGCGAGGGCTACCATATCGGAAGACCAAGTTCTTCCAAAGGAACGCCATGAGTCTTTCCGAAGTGATTGTCACGAAGGGTTTCACTTTTATCCATTTGGTGAAGTAGTCCACTGCCATGATGGAAAATCGGTATTGACCTGGGGCTGTTGGCATTGGGCCAATCAAGTCAAGGCCCTAGAGTGCAAATGGTATAGGGTAGGTGAGTGATGGCGATATCGCGGCTGGCAATCGCTGAACCCTTGAGTTAAGCTGGTATTGGCAGCATTTGGACACCAGGGCCTTTGCATGCTTTAGCATAGTTGGCCAGTAATATTCTTGCCGCAGGGCTTTGTGTTCGAGGGCATCGGCTATAATGTGCACCCCGCATGTTCCTTGGTGAACCTCTTCTAGCAGCTGCTGCCCTTCTTCTGTGGTGAGACACCTCTATAGGGGGGCCGAGTATCCGTGATGCCACAGGAGGTTGTCTATGATTACAAAGTGAGTGGCGCGGCTACGCACTGCGTTCTTACAGTTAGAACTGATCTGCAGAAGCCCCTACAGCTACCTCATAATCGATGTCTGCCAGTTCATGCTTGCCAGTTCCTGAGTTTGGAGGACACTGATGTCTGCTTTGTAGATGTCGATGGAGGGCCATGCTAATGCTTCGCATTCAGATGACATTCATCCTTTGGATAGGGCATCCGCCTTCTCGTTGGATGCTCTTGGTATGTCAATGAGACTAACCTCTTCAAGCTCTTTTATGAGACCCTTAACGAGTCTGAAGTATTTTATCAGCGTGGGGTCCTTGCACTCTGAGGTCCCCTGCACTTAGTGGACTACTAGCTGTGAATCGCTATGAACCATGAGTCACCGAATCCCTATCTTGATCACCATTCTCAATCCTGCTACCAGGGCTTCATATTCCGCCACATTTTTGGTCACGGGAAACTGGAATGTCACCCTGTATTTTGCTTCCATTCCCAGAGGTCCTTGAAGGTATATGCCCCCGCCTGGCGAGTCTACCTTGGATGCGCCGTCCACACACATGCTCCATTTAGGTGCGGACGGTTTTGTCGATTTTGGCTCCTTCCCAGTCTCTAAGGGTCCACCAGAGAACTTTGCTATGAAATCCACGAGGGCTTGTCCCTTGATTACCTTGCGAGGCTCATAGGTGATGTTCTATTTGCTGAGCTCGATGCACCACTTAGAGAGGTGTCCTGAGTACTCTGAGCACTGCAATATATCTTTTATTGGGAGATCTGTGCGCACGGTCACCGCATGGCCTTGGAAATACGGCTTTAGGTTTCACGCAGTGTAAACTACGGCCAAAATTAGCTTTTGCAAGCCTGGGTATCGTGTTTACGCTGCTTGTAGTGTATGGCTAGAGCAATAGATCAGCCTTTGTTTATTACCTTCTTCGCTGAGTAATACTGAGGCGCCACTGGTGCTAGTTACCGATAGGTAGAGCACCAAGTCCTCGCCCACCTGGGGGCATTTAAGCATTGCTAGCTGCTTCAGGTGTTCTTTGATTGCTTCGTAGGCATTTTGGCAATCTGCTATCCATTTGCAGGCCTTCCGTCACTTTATTTGTGTGAAGAATGGTCTGCACTTGTCTGCCAATTTTGATATGAACCTTCCCAGTGCCACCAGCCTACCAGTTAGTTGTTATACATCTTTAAGGCCACGGGGGGTTCTTAGGCTTGTGATAGACTCAATCTTGTTTGGGTTTGCAGCGACCCCTGCTCGTGAGATATGAACTCCCAAAAATTTGCCCTCGCCCACGCCAAACACCCATTTCATCGGGTTAAGCCTCATGCTGTAATCCCACAAGTCTCCAAAGGTCTCTTCCAGATGATCCAAATGTGTTGATGAGGTTCCGCTTCTTACGACGATGTCATCTATATAGGCCTCTAGGTTCCCCCCAATTTGATTGGCGAAGACTCGATTCATAAGCCTTTGAAATTTTCACCTCCCCTCCCCGGCCAGCATGTTAGGAAATGTCAGAAGTGTTGGGAACGGTGCCGGGAGGTGGCAGTGACGTCGGAGCAAAACTTTACTTCGGTTTGTGGAACCCAAAACCCGGCCAATTTTAAACTTTTTCTGAACTTTTTGTTTCTAATGTGTTACTTAGGTTTAAGGCATTCTAAATTCTTAATGCCTAAACCTAAAACCGAAAATACGTTACTGGTTATCACAGAATATCACGCGTTTACTAAAATAAATAACCATATACATCAGATCAGAACTATCACCCACTTTGTTGGGTGCGTAGTTCCGCAGTGTATCAAAATAATATAGTCATCCGATGTAAATGTATGCATGCTGACCCTTCAGAGTCGTAACTACACAAAAGCCAGAAACATACTTGCGTGTGGGGTCGGTCGAGTCAAACCCGAGCAGTCCCGTAAGGTACTGCTGATGCTGAAACATACCAATAAAGTTAAAACCGTTAGTCCAATAAACATATCATAATCCGAGTTCCTTAACCAAATCTGACCTTATCGAGACTACCCCCGTCCCTTAATCCAAATCCAATAAGGGAGTGATGATCACCTACGGTAATCAAAAGTATGGCCAGCCGAACGGACTAACCCGCTGGCTGCTGCCTGGAAGCTCCTGAAAAGAGTAATATAGGGGGTGAGTCATCGAAAGGTACTCAGTAAGGGTCGGAGAGATTAGCAGATAAAAATGCGGAACCTGCATAAGCGGTTAGCATAAACATATGTCCCGAAGGACTGATCATAAATCTGGCAACCGAATCCGAACCGAATGCCCAACTAATACTTACGACAAACCCCGGGCGGCCGTCGCCGTGCCGGGTCACAACACAATGGATATACATAGATGCTACTACTAAAAACGCATGGTACCAGCGAAGGGGCGTACGTTCCCCACATATCACAAGTGTCGTAAGTAACAACCTGATTGAAATGATCAGGCGAGGGGCAGCACAAAATGCACATAACATAAAATGTCAATGCAGCCAGAAACTGAAATATCTGCATACCACTAACCTTACCGTGTAACTAGTACCATCCCCCGGGAGTCATTGGGCCTCACCCTCGACCCGAGTACTAGCGATTAACTAGCGTAATATGCATAAGGAAAAATGATAATGTATATTATGAAAGTTAATCCCCTTACCTGAAATGACAGATCCTGATGGGGCTGCAAAAGTCCCGCAGACCAATTCCGCACCACCGGAATCTATCCCGATAGCCAAACATGTAGAATCTTAGTTTTAAAACTAAATTCCATCACTTAACAAAATTTACCAATTTTCCTTAGCTTTTATCCTTAAACTTTATACAAAAGTTCATGTTTAACCTTAACCAAGCATAGTTGATTTTTTGACTTTAAAAGTCAACTATTTTACACTTTATTCTTAAAGTGTAACTTATTTACCAAAAATCTCATAATTACACCTTTAGTCTCTAACCTTTTGAAGAACTTACAACTTTGGCCTATAATTTCACTAAATGCCAAAAGTTACACAAAAAGTTACTTTATTCTTTTCTATTCACATGCTTAGTGAATTTTCTTCCAACCTTTACCAAATTGTACATAATTACCCAAACTTTCACCAAAAGTGTAAATTAGCCCAAAACTTTTATAAAGTTATAAAAATTCCATTTTTATCAATTTTTTCAACCCAAATAATTAAATACCCAAATTAGGCGCTGAATTTCCCAAATTAATTCGATGGAAGCCGAAACTTTCGGCTTTAGCTCTTTTGAATCCCAAACTTTCCCTAAGTGCCATTTTTCATACTTAACCTTTATTTCCTTTACCAAATAACACCATAAAATGACACTTAATCCATAAAACACCAAATTTACCAAATCTCCTTAACGTTTCAGTTTTCATTCTAAAATTTTCGGATTCTTTCCAAATCAATCCCAAACTTTAACCAACTTGCTACTTTAGCCCTTAAACTTTGTTTCCTTCATTTAAACACCATTTAATCCAACATTTAACAACCAAAACATACCCAAATAGGGCCCCAAACTTTCGGCCAGAACTGAAGTTCATCCTTCAACTTTGGGTTTTCAACAAAACCATCCAAAAATGATTTTCCAAATCAACCAACAACCTTAATACATCAAAACCAACATACTAACCTCATTTCTCAACCAAGATTCAACCAACTTAAGCATGATTTTTCACACATGAATTTTGGCCAACATGAGAATTAATTAACCAACATGCTTTCCATGATAATCCAAGAATTAAACATGCTTGACATGCTTCCAAAATCAACATACAAACATACCTTCAACTCAAATCACAAATCAACTCAAGAACATGGTTTTTCCTTCAACCAAATTCAAGATAAACATCTCATAAATAGAACTTAACCTTACCTTAGTGAGATGATGAAATGAGTTGAGAAATATTGCCCAAGAAATCCCTTGAAGTTTTGGTTTCACTTCAAGAAAAGAGAAAGGATCAAAATCAAAGTTCTATCCATTAGAAATTGAATAACTTCTTAATTAAACAACCTTACCTCTTTAATCATTCACAAAACTTGATCCTAAAAGCTTGATGAAGAAGATCGATAAAGAAAATTCCTTGGTTCTTCTCTAAATAAGCGTCGGCCAAGCAAGAGAAGAAAGAGTTTATGTTTGCTTTCTTTCTTTCTTTCCTTATATCTTTACTACTTGAATTACTAACTCATTTCTTTTCTTTTTCTTTTCATTATCCTTAAGATAATGTTACAACATTATCTATCCATCTTTACCTACACCCATTGGATGAGATTTCCTTATACATCTTCACCCTTAGATGAATGACAACAAGGTAAACCAAAATTGTAACCAAAATGATTACACTTTTTTCTTACCTTATTTCATTTTCTTTTCTTTACAAAATTTCATCCATTCACTTAAGCCCATTTCCAAACAAGCCCAAATGGGCCTCAAAATGTGCCGGCCATAATTCCCAAATCCAACATGAAAATTTTTCAACTTTTTTTTAAAATTGACAATTTTGCCCTCCGAACCCATTTTTTTTGCAAAATGGCCCGAGACTCCTAAAATATTGTAAATTGCTAGAATTCCATGAAATGACCTCCAAATTACTCCTCGAGACATTTAATTCATTCAGTAGAATCTCAAATACATAACTTCCAAGTCCCAAAAAATTTACATAATCAAATTCCGGTAATATTACATCAGAAATGAATAGTACAACCGGGGTGGGTGTAACAGGTTAAAACCCACATTAAGGGCTACGCATTACAGGATTAATCATTTAGCTCACCGCCGCCCCTCCGGCCCCGCGTCCGCTTCCCATCGGGCCATGTAGCGTGGGGGTGAGGTGACATTAATAGGTTGTGTTTTCATGGACTATGATTTTCCTTGATTTTGGATATGAACAATTGAATTTGGGCTTGTGAATCTTGAATCCAAGCATTATGATAGGCCTTATTCTAAGATTTGAAGATGTGGGGCCGATCATTGCTTGAGCTAGAATTTAGAAAATGCACTTGGACCGCAATATCAATAGGTGCAGCCCAAACTGTAATGTTTGAACTATCTGAGAATTTGGTTGGCCCAATTTGAGTAGTGCATCCACTTATCCTCCTCTGATAATGTCTTCACTTTGCTCCTCACACTTTGTAAAATTATGTATCAGCAGGTTGAGTGCTTCCTTAGCCTCTTTTTTTTTTTTTGCATGTGAGCTCTTGGATCCTCAACATTACACATGGGTGCATGCAAGTTACTTGTCATTTTCACATCATTCCCTCCCCCTTGAAAATGATTCGACCTCAAATCACATTGTTCTGTAATAAAAAAATTTAGAGGGTTAGATGATGCGAATCTGACATAAATATTAGATACATAAACAAGGTGAGAAATAAATTACTTTCCTCCGTATCCCTCTTGAAATTTTCAAGGGGCTTATGTCTTGAAAATTTTCAAAGTAATTACTCATGAATGTTAACTTCTCTAAGTAGTTGGTTCATGACTTCAAACATGAAACCTTTGCACCTGCAAAAGAAATGTAGCCCTTTCTCTTTGGCTTGATTAGAAAGTTCATGGGCAAAAATAACAACATATAAAATGTATGAGAACAAGATATCTAAATGCTTAGAAAAGTCAATATTATGAACCAAGTGATTAGGAGTGACATTTTCTCATGACATGGTACCTAGTTTATCCTTAAGATCACATGATTGCTTTAGGAGTGCTTCTTGTACATGAACACATATAGAACATATAGGTAAGAGATATGCAAAAATTGATACCACTAGATATACAAGATTTAGCATACATACAGCAAGTTCAATTCACAAATTATAAACAATAAATTCAGCATGTTTCCCTAAAAACATAAATTCATCTGGAGCATGCTTTTCTACGATAAAAAGATGCTTGCATACAATTGATTCAATGAAAACCTCACAAAATAAATCATCATATGGTGAACTTAAATCGAAACAAGTACATCGTAGAACATCACCAATTTCAAGCAAGAGATTTGAAAAAAAAATCATTCTCATACTTGTTGAGCACGTGTAGATGCATACATAATACCGGATCTAACACAAATATGTCTCTTTCAATCATTTCATTCAATAACAAGATATATGTGTCATCCATCAAAATACATAAGGAAAATTCATGGCCAAAGTTTAATTCAACACTAACTTAACATTGTCCAATATATTTCTAAAATATTCAACATGTTTAACATGGTCATTTGACCCATTAAATGATGCAATTTTCAAATGCGGATTAACATGTTGAGATATTTCTGGGAAAGAATTAGAAACTGAATTGTTTTTGGCTTTGACAAGTATAGATGGTGAAAATAAAGCATGTTCAACAACATTTCTCCAACTCAAATAAGGCAATGACAATGAAGCGTATGGGTCAACATATTGAACAGGTTGAAGAGAAGACTTAACAAATCGTATACTACAATATAAATCATTCAATGGAATAATTCTATGAATAGTTCCAGATTTTTTAAGATAAAGTATTTCAATAGTCAAAGAATTATTTTTAACCAATAAATCATTTGAGTAAAGAGAAAATCTACCATCCCTCAAAACTGAGGTTTCCTCTTGACGCAATTGATCTTCTTTCATGGATACCGCTTGTAACCAAGAGTTTTTATCTTGACTTTCAACATGTTGGATAATTATAGACACAATTTCCAAAGGTGACACAAGAGGTACTTCAACAACAACTTCTTGTTCCGCTTCTAGATGGATCTTTTCTTCATGAACATCATCTTTATGCTACACAAACATCAAAGAAGAACAAACTCATAATTCTTTAGATGTTAGTAAATCATTTGGGACTTTTTGACGCAAGATACTCCCTGGTTCAACATGTTGAGCTAGTGAAGGTCGCTCTTATTTTCTCTCAAATTCACTTTTATCACTCTTTACTCTAATTATTCTCTCACTATCCCGAAAGACACTAGACTCTTGCAAATCCACTTGGAATTTCTTTTTATTTTCAGTGTTTCCCTTGTATTTATCCTCCTTACCCTCGATCTCACATTGAAGGTGGACTTGGTCAGCATGGGATTGTTGAGAGATGAGGATACCGAAGTTAAATTTCATTCAATAATTTGAATGGTGTATTGAATGGGCATTTCGTCAACAAGTTCTCTTGAATGAACAAGATTGTCTCTTTGAAAAGTTGGAGTTTTTTTGTTGAACATGTAACACTTCTCTTGCTTCCATCAAAGGACCTTCAATTGGAAAGGCATATTCCTCTACAGTATGTTGTCCACATTCGTCTTCAACAGGTTGAGAAAGTTTGGTCTCTTCATTTCTCATAGGCATTAATTTCGAACATTTAATGTCATGAAGGGGTTTAGAAAGTGGATGATTTTGGAAATGGTTTCTGGAAGTGGAAGGGGTAGAAATTGAATATTTAAAAGGGGTACCTTTTGGTGTTGGTGGTGGGGATTTTTATGGAGGTTTCGGTAAATGATTGGATTGTTGAACCTTCGTAGAAGTGTTGCCTGTCTCAAGTTTTCTTTCAATTATGATGGATTTCTGCAATAACTCATCAAAACTATTATACTCACACAATTTTAAGATCTTCATAATCTCGCGTCTAAGTCATTGAATGAACCTAGACATTTTGCCTTCTCTCTTTTCAACCACACTCACCTTAGGAAGGGATGTCTCCATATCTTTGTGATATTCCCCAACACTTTTAATGCCTTGGTTAAGATTTTGAAGACTTTGGAAGCGTTCTTGCTCACGAAGCCTTTGTGCTTTTTTTATCTTTCTCAAATCGGGCAAACCTTTCATTTATTGGAGCCATTTGTTCCCACAACATTCTTTGGAATTGTGCCAACAATCTTTCATTAGACATTTTCACTCAAAAACTCACAAGATTCTCTTTATAAACCTAGCAACTTTTTCTGGCTCAAAATTCTTGAAAATTGATTCAAAAAAAGTTTCAAAAAATACAATAAAACAAAGCCTCAAACAATCCTCAACAGATTTAAGGAAGTGTTGTTACTTTTTGAAAAAAGGGTTCTTTTTGTGGGTTTGAAAGAACATGTTTGAAAAGAATTTGAGATTGTTATTTTTCTTGCCCTTTTGATTTAAATTATTCCAAGAATTCTTGGATTTGGCTTTTCTGCAAACAGTCAACAGGTTGAATAAGTATCAATTTTTTATTTTTTATTTTCAATGCAATAAGATGTGTTTTTTTTGTTTTTTGTTTTTAAGATAACACAACACTGGAATAAGAAATTAAAATGGAAGAACAACACAAAAAGAGAAAAACAATGATAACAAAATATGATATATATTGCTGAATTGGGAGAAAAAAGTAGAAAAACTTCTCCTTGTTGAGCAATTGGCTCTGATACCAATGGATCTAGGATCAGATTCATATGATACTAATCAATGTGCACAGGGAGGGTATCCTGGAACACAAGAGGCATATCTAGCCAACGAAAGAGTAACACGGGATGGATATTGTTGATGAGACGAAAATTTTCAATAGGTTGACAAATACAAAATGCAACTAAACACCAATGTGAAAGCTTGTAAAATGGACTGATATGGCCACCAACTACTCATGGATCATTGCCCAGACAAAGATGGTGTTTTGCCTTTGGCTACTCCTTCTTGATACCAATAATGGTCCAAGATAAAGAAAGCCTTCGATGCCAGAATTGTTGTGAGAATGAAGATGGGGCCAACACCTCCTTCCAATGAGAAGGCAATATTGGTCTTATTGGACTTGTCAAGAAAACTCAACAAGAATTGTGTGGGAAAAGGTAGATAGGTTGAAAAGAGAATCACTCTCAATTTCAAGGTAAAAGTTCAATGTATTTTTGTTGATTGATTATTCATTATTGTGAAACAAGAATGTTAGCAACCTTTTATAGGTGAAGGTGACAAACAGTAGAAGCTAGTTACAAGTCTTTACAACTCTTTCACATAATGATAGGATTTAAAAGAGAAGTAAATGTAAAAACTTAAACAATCATAAAGTCTTTATGCTAGGTTAGATAAAAGGGCAACTAGTCTAATTAATGCAATAAAAACTGATAATAACAACTGATAAAAATCGAATGCATATCCTTGCTTAACAGGTTTAGGAATTGGAAAAGTAATGGACAATAAATGATCTTCTCTTCAATGCTTTGGCCAATCAATGGTAGATCTTAAAATCCAATAACCTCACCTTTTCCATTAGTTTCAGGTTGATTGCAGATGACTCTCGAGTCCTCAAGACTGCTGAAGTCCGTCATTGATGATGAGTGAAAGCTTGGAAACTCTTGAAGTGCATTGAATGCAACTGTTGAAAGTCCAACAGGTTGAGTATTTTGTGGACTATGATTTTCTTTGGTATTGGATATGAACAATTGAACTTGGGCTTGTGAATCTTGAATCCAAGCATTATGATAGGTCTTAGTCCAAAATTTGAAGGTGTAGAGGCCATCATTGAATGAGTTAGAACTTGGAAAATGCACTTGGACCACAATATCAATAGGCTAAGCCTAAACCGAAATGTTGAAAATTATTTGAACAATTTGAGAATTTGGTTGGCCCAATTTGAGGAGTGCATCCACTTGGCCTTTGTCTCTAATAATGTCTTCACTTTGCTCCTCACACTTCACAAAAGTGTGCATCAATAGGTTGAGCGCTTCCTTAGCCTCTTCTTTTGGCATGTGAGCTCTTGAGTC
Source organism: Daphne laureola (assembly GCA_038382905.1). Taxonomy (NCBI): domain Eukaryota; kingdom Viridiplantae; phylum Streptophyta; class Magnoliopsida; order Malvales; family Thymelaeaceae; genus Daphne; species Daphne laureola. The sequence goes on from JBBYHH010084010.1 coordinate 22,356, forward strand.
TTCAACATTACATATGGGTGTATGCAAGTTACTTTTGAGTTTCGCGTCAATCATCATTTTATACAGTATGATCATCTTTTTTAGACAAATCATTTTACGGACTGTTAAGCCTACAATATTCAATTTTTCAAGACTCATACTTCTCTTCAGTTTTCATTTACATTCATTATTGATAATAGAGGTATGAGCATCATTTTGGGAATAGTTCAAGACAATTCTTTAACATAACGTGAACCTCATTTTCAAAACTGAGAACATTATCTTGTGCTAAGTGATCATCGTGTTTTAAGGTGGGATAATCATAATGAGCGACGTTATCATTATTGGCAAAGTAAAAGCATCGTGATGCACATTATGATCATATTGGAAAGTAAGAGCTAGCCTCATAATGTAGTAAACGATCATCATATTGAGAATGGTAATCATAAACGATGGTATATGCATCATAATTCGTACTAAATGCATTATCCTGCATACCAAGTGCATCATTTTCGTACTCAGAACACCATATTATAGAAGCTCATCATTTTTTCATACAGTTGTTGTTACACTTAGACAACTTGAACATCAATTTTGAATGTCTGATCATCATATTGTACAACGCCATCATTTTCTCAAATCGAAAGTTAAGCATGCATCGCGTCATTCTTGAGTCGGAGCGCATCATTTTGCAGACAATGCTCACCATTCCTCCACCCGTGATCATCAAATTGTAAAGGTGAATATGGTGCATTGGGGATAGAATCAAAATGACAGCTATGGTCTTCATACTTTACAACTTGAACATCATTATTGAATGTGAGACTATCATATTGTTCAACTTGAACATCATTTTCTCAGTTGGAAACTAATTGCATGCAGTATATCATTCCCGAATATGTGCGCATCATTTTGCAAACCATGCTCATCATTCCTTGAAACGTGATCATCAAATAATGTTCAAGGTGTATATGATGCGGTGGGGCTAGTATCATAATGAAAGTTGTGGTCATCTTTATAGTTATCCAATGGATAAACTCCAAGTTTAGTCCCTTAATTTTGCAAGTTATTCTATTTTGATCATCTTTTAAGAATTTATCATATTTTAATCCTTTAATTTTAATTTCTGTCCTATTTAAATCATTCCGTCAGTTTGAGAATTAAATTGACCGTTAATTAATAAGAAAAGATGAAAATACCCTTCTTCATCAAATTTCAATATATCCCCTAATTTATATAAATTCTTTAAAAAATGTCCTACAACTCATACTTTATCATTCCACCTCCAACACCACAATCTCTGGCACGTAAATTCTATTTTCCAAATCCAACTCACATGAATATCTCTAAGCCAATGAATTCACAAAACCATCTAGCATTGTTCATTGATGTTCCTGAAGGCAGATTTATGAGAAGATAGAAGGCCTGATTCACCACCCTTAACAGCATGTTGCCTCACAACACCAGCTCTCCTCTTTCCAAAATCATTTCCCTGCTACATTCCAGATGTCCTCTTTCCAAAATCAACCTTCTGTAACTTCCGAAACTGCGTTCCCGGAAACGGTGCCGGAGCTTTCACCACCTCTGATGTCGTCGCCCGACATTGGCTCTTCGTCAGACCATGGTCACTCCTAGATCTGAAACCAGCCGGCGAATTAGAGATCGACCGAGGAAATAATCAAAGCGCGATGAAGGAAGAAATCGATCTCAGAACAACTGAAATAACGTGCCTTGTGTTGACCCACTGGCGAATGAACGCCGATTCGAGTACGCCCTCACCAGCCTCAACACGCCGACCAAGAAACAACTCGAAGATGCTGGAAGGTAGCAACCAAGTTCACTACGGTCAGATCTTGGTCTCCGCCCAGGGGCGGAGCCAGGAAATTCATTCAGTGGGGGCAACAAATAAATATTTCATACAAAAATTCATATATATTATAATTGTCCTCGACGAGGTTTCATTGCTTGAAAGTAATCCATGATTGCCTCATTACTTATACTATCAAATACATCTTTATCAATATTAGTAACTAGACAATCATTCATCAACTGATCTTCCATTC
>JBBYHH010084011.1:0-15315 GCA_038382905.1 Daphne laureola
AATAAGAAACTAGAAAATTATCACAATTAAAATATATATTTAAGGGTATAATATATAACATTATTTGCACTCATCAACAAGACACAAAATACATGGTGGTTATGCAATTCTGATATTTAATGTTGATATAACTTACTGATTTTATAACTTTATTGGTTATGCAATTCTGAGATTTTGCAGATGAATTTCACCGAGCTCCTCAACAATGGATCGTCCCTTGATGATCTCAATGACCCACATCTGACGTATGATATTTCATTGAGTGAGTATCATTCCACTCCTGAAGATACATATACTGGTAAAGCTCACATTGATCAAGAGACACCTCGCAACAAGAAATCACAAAAAAAATCTCAAAGAACTATCAACTTTTCTCCTCAGGAAGACAGACTTCTTATAGCCACATGACTGAATACAAGTTTAGATCCAATCAAAGGATCTGATCAAAAGAAGGATCTGATCAAAGTATCGTGTGTGACGACAACATCATGAATTCGCATGAAAAGAGCTTGCTTCATTTTGAATCTCCTTCGAAAGAGGCGAGCCTCATATTTTGATGGATTGGCAAAGTACTCACGACAAAATATTTCATGACCCTCAATTAGATCATGATTAACAATACGATGACTCATAATAGAACCACGATGACCTCCTCTTGAGCTGTAGTTGACACAACTTTTTTCTTCTATTTGAGCAAGTAACAATTCTTCATATTCGTAGTCAATATTGTCGTCATCATCCTTGAACGTATCAATTAGATAGCGACTAGCCATAAAATATATTTTCAAATGGAGAATTTGTTTTTGAGAAAGCAAAGAATGTGAGAATGAGATAACAAAAGTAATGAGATTTGTTCTTATATATAGATAAAAATAGAAGTTCTAATTATACGTATCCTATAAGTTCTATTTGATAAAAGGAAATTAGCCATAACATATATATGTATTCTATAAACAAAAAGATGAGTCAAAAAAAAAATCTCAAATAAAAAATAACTCATTAATTATTAGTCAAAAATATTGAATATTTTAGTATTGTAATAAATGTAGGATTCTCTAAAATAGAGAAACTGTTGGAGTTGAAGTAATTTTTTTTTTTTATTTATTTAGAATATGGTCTTTGCTTCTCCATTTTGGAGAAACTTTTTGGGAGGCGGTTGGAGATGCTCTTAGTTACTCTAGAGAGAGTTTCAACTCGAGCTGATTTGTGAATCTACACGAACTTGACTAAACGAGGTGAGCTCGAATCTAGTAAATTCGAGATCGAGCTCGTACAATTTTATTTTATTTTATTGAAATAATATATTATAAATTTTTTTTTTGAGCTTCACGAGGCAGTTTGAGCCTAATCGAGTTGAAATTCCAAATATAGCCTAAATGAGCTAATCGTTAATAGAGTCTTACGACCCTTCAAGCCGAGCTTGCGCCACAAAAATCAGACTCGATAAGGTTCGATTGGAACTCGAGCCGATCCTAATTTTCACGAACTCGAGATCGAACCTCGAACTCAGCTCGACTCGACTCGTTCTCATCCCTATGATTGGCCGGTTAAAAGTTGTATAGATCTTGTGTAGGATAAAAATGGAATAGACATAGCTTTGATATATAGTTTGTTCAACTTGATTCTTATGTAAAGCAGAGAGTTGGCAGTTGGGTTTATTTTCTTTCTTCATTTTGGAATAGACATAGATCTTCTTTTGGATTATAGCTTTTAATATTATTTGTAAGAATACTCTCCAACTTGCAAAGCCTCTCACACCTTTTGGTACTACAAATTTCAGTCAACATTTCAAACCGTTAACCACCAAGACATGAACCCAAACAACCCAACTAGCTAGGCATACAAATGCACATGACAAAACCACCCTCCCTAATTCATTTAAAAAAAAAAAAAAAAAAAAAAAAACCCTCCCCAAAATAAGGCACTAAATTAAATATTCAATTTAAGTAAGATGTGTTGAGAAAAACTTATCTTCTCATCAAACCAAGACAATCTGATAAAAGTACTGTCTATTTGATTAATAGTATTATTGAGAAAAGAAAGACAAAAAAAAAAAAGGGCAAAAAATACCCTAAAAACGAACTCCTGATTCAGTTAGAAAAATTATTCTAAACGATCTAACAGATCATATGATGAAAGAAGAAGATTTGGACCACTTGCTTCACAGACCCCTCTCTCTCTATATATCTGTACACATATAAATATCTCTCATGTATGCATAATATATTCATTTAGTTCCTGTGTGTGCCTCACCAATTGAAGCTTTTTTGTGTTAATGAGCAATGGAGTTTAAGGATGCACAAGAAGAAGAGCGAGAGTTCAAATCCCCCAACCTGAACGCCGAGAGGCGCAGGAGGCGCAAACTAAGTGAAAGGCTTCTTACTCTTCGTTCTTTGGTCCCAATTATCACCAATGCAAGTCCTCAATTACATACAAATTAACTTCAGTAGTAATTAATCATACTCACTTACATCATTAATCTTAATTAATACTATTACATTTAGTACTTATTACAGATGAATAAGGCCACCATCATTGAGGATGCCATCACTTACATCCAGGAGCTCCAGAAAACCTCCAACCATCTCACTAATGAACTCCTGGAGCTCAACGCAGATCCCCACAAACAGGAGCCTGAACCTGCAGATGCTGATGACCCGGATCCCCACAACTACCAACTAAAGGTAAATTAATCACTGAATTGGTATATTGTTGGCTTTGGTTGTTGGATTGAAATTTGGTAGGATTTTGTATGTAGGAAGAAGTTGATGTGAGGAGCATTGATGTGGGCAAGGTGTTGATCAAGATGGTGTTCAAGAGGGAACCTGGTCTGTTCACCAAGTTGGTGCAAGGGATGTCCTCTTTGGGGCTTGACACCACTGAGATTTGTGCTACTACTTTCAAAGGAGGCATGCTTGTCTCTGCTTCTCTTCATCAAGTAACTAACCTTACATTCTCTCTATGCCCCATTCATTTGAGACTCGAACATCTATCCCCAATTATGGTGTCCCCTCCCTTCATGTCCCCCACAATTCACTAACGATGTTAACGTTAGTGAATTATAGTGGGAGACAGAGAGTGGACACCGTAAATGGGGACAGATAATTTGGACTCCGTTCATTCATATTGTCTCATTTCCTATACATTTTGTTAACGTTTGGATTGTTGGGTTTGAGTTTCAGGGGAGTACTACTTGTGATCATACTCTGCCTCTTCAACTCCAACAAACCAGAGAGTTTCTTTCAGGGATTGTTAATTACAGACTGTGATTCTCACATAAATATAGTATCATAAAGATGTTTTTTTTTCTTTTTTTCAAGAAACTCTTTGAACAACTGTTGCTGAGCTCAAACTACAAAAGTACTCTCCAGCTATTGAACAAAGTACAGTTGTTACTTGTTGTCTTGTTGCTAGGCAGGTTTGCTTCTCGCCAAAGTAAAACCTTTAAAAGGCAACAAACTTTCATACTTACAAACCGCGTTCCCAATATAATGTAACTCTCACCAAACTCTATTTACTCTTTGATCAAGCACTTTCTCATTAAAATGGTTGTCATTTTATTTGGATTTTAATCATGTTTAGATCCCCCACAAAAGAAAGTTGATCAAATGATAAAATTTTAATAGAGATTGTGGAAAAGTTGTCTTCTTTTTGTTAAAATTTTAAAGAAAAATGAGATTTTTTTATGATTAATATTGAAATATGTGAATGAAAAGTGAAGAGATGTACAAACAAAAAAAGAAAGTTTCAGTTTTCATACTTGTATGTATTAATCCAAGCGCGTTGTAGCTGGCCAGTAGTCTCACCAAACTCTATTAACACATAGGATGGGATCCACAAATTAAGAAAATTAATTCAATCCTCATGAGTATTTCACTATAAAAACAGACACAACAAAACAACGCACTTGTTTCATGGCTGTGCTTCTAAGACTCATGTGGATGGTACTAGCTCTGGAGGTTCTTATAGGTCTAGTGGGGAACTTATCAGCATCAAGGGTCATCAATTCTTTGGCAATGGCTCCCAGTTCTCTGCCAGCTGCGGTGCTGTTGGACGGTGGCGCAATTGCGGAGAGTCCGTGGACTGGGCGGAGGCGGGCGAGGTCGGCCGCAGGCGGGGAAGTGGTGCTGGGAGGGTTTGTGGTGGTCATGGTGGTTGCTGTTGTTTGCTACATTCTTGTCACTAGAAAGGCTGCCAGAATGCAGCGTCTGCTGCCTGATAAAAAAGTGATGTGTAAAATTTTGCTCTTTTCCGGAGAACTGGAACAAAAATCTTTTTTTTTTTTTTCATATAGAAATAAAATTGAAAGAAAAAGACAGAAGTTTGGTACTGTACTAGAACAACTAGGGCAAATTAGAACTAGGGGTGTTTGTGTCATTTTGTGTGGGAGAGTTAAATATGAAAGAGAGCCAAATTCATGCAACAACTCTGAAATGTGATTCCATCATCTCTGTTGCAAGTTCATACGAGTAGTTTGGAATACTAAGATGAATGAATGTGGCAGCTTTTGGAAAGCTGTACAAATCAGGTACTTATTAGGGTTTATTTACTTTTCCGGTTTTTATTTTTAAATTCCTTTTATACATGTTTAATTATATAACAAACTTCTAAAAGATGAAAAATCTTGTTTTTTAAATATGGAAAACTTTAGTAATATTAAATTAGGGAATCTTGTTTGAATGTTCCCTAATTTAATACTAGAGTTTTCTATGATTTGAAAATTAGTTATATAATCAAACATTTTTCACAACTAAAAATATTAAAAGTCTCGAGAATGTATATTGAGGAAGCATTGTTTATATAATGAGATCTCACTAGAATCCTGATCAAAGTAGATCTCTTAGTCATAAGCTCTATTAGATGTATTTGGAGCCTGTTTGCTAACAATTTTTTAAAAGTATTTTTTGCGTTTAAAAAAATTATTTATAGATAGAGTTTAATGTTTAGCTGTAGCTGTTTGATCTTGACCATTAAAAAATTATCTAAAACACTACGGCTACTTGAAACAGTTATTGTCAAACGAGACCTAATAAAGGTAAAGAGGTAGAGTCTGCTTTGTGCAAGGAGTCTCGAATCCTTGTTGGAGGAGATATCAGCAAGCCTCGTAACAGACTTCCTGATCACCTTGTTGGGCTTGGGGTTTGAGGGACGACCAACCATATATACCACATTACTTAAAAATAAAGTTCACACTCTACATCTCTATTTTGTGTGTGTAAGAAATGAAGTTTAGTACTCCATATCACTCCATCCATTCTAGTAAAGTTGATACGGTTACTTTTTAAGAAACATCTTCACACCTTATTTACTCGTTTTTCTTTCTACCAGAAAATTACTTAGCATACATACCAACTTTACTTTATTGTTCTCAAGTAAAAAATATTTCTTAATTTCCATGCTTAAATGGATCACATTTTCTAGGATAAGAAGAGAGAAAGATCGGGAAAAGAAAACATAAAGAAATAGTGGATGGAAAGTTTTCCCGGCCCAACCTTTAAATGTCTAATGTTATCACTAGTCAATAGGGGTGTATGAGCTGAGTCGAGCCAAAATATCACTAGTTCGAGATCGAGTTCGTGAGAGTTGGTTCGAGTTTGAGTTCGTTTGAGTCGAGCTTGAATAGCTCGACTCGATAGTTTGAGAGTTCAAAAAATTTAAGTACTTAATTAATTAAAAATAGAAAAAAAATAAGGATTAAGTTGTAAATTTTCTCAAAGCTGTCATTTTCCTTGGATTCATGACTCGTGAAGTCCGGCTCGTTTAACATGGTTCTACTGTTCGAGCTCGAATGACTCGCGAATGGCTCAGTTTGTGTTATACTTCTAGCTCAAATTAGCTCACTAGCTGGCTCGAATCGAATCTTAAAGGTTCGAGCTCACTTTATTTTACTACTTGAATCAAAATTTTAACTCGAGTTTGGATTCATGACTCATGAAGTTTAGATCATTTAATGTGGTTTGAGGCCGAACTCGAACTGGCTCTGTTCGTTTTACACCCAGGTCAATGGCTCGAGGGTTGGATTTTTTAGTATTGGGAATCCTTGGATGTAAAAGAAGAACTTGAGTGCCTTAACTGTCAACCAAAATGTAAAACAATAATAATCCGGTCCGGTCGTAGTGGTTAAATAGACACACACAGCTTGTTTTGTTTGTTTTGTTCTTCTAAACTCAATCAAACTCCATCGACCAAGTCAAAGCACGAGACCAAATGTGGAGAAGAGAAGAAGAAGAAGACGAAGAACAACCAAAACTCGTGCCCTAGTTCCTCGCTCCGATCGATTTCCACTTCTCAGCTCTCCGATTTCACTCTCAGATCGGCGATTTCTCCCGCTTCACTACCAATTTGGGCATCGAATCGCGCCTCTCTTTCCATTGAGGTGAGGAAACAACACTTTTGGTTGTTTCTTTCGGTTTTCGCCCATTCTATCCTTGATTGTAGCTTCTTGCTTCGATTGTTGGCTTTCTTTGGTCGAGTTCTCGGTTCAAGTCGTTGCTGATGTTTGTGAACGCATTTTTCGAGGTTGTGAACTTGGTGATTGATAATCCTATCGGAGTCTGTAATGCCTCTTTGGATTATTCTAGGCGTCAATTTGATTCGAACTTGGCCGACTTAATTGGGTTTATTTCGGCCTCCTATCTGATAGTATGAGCGTTACACAATAGAGAAGTACATATTTTCTTAACTATGTTTGAAGTCAGTTATATGCTCTGTTGATATAATTCTACATGAAAAGTTTTCAACTTTATCTAGCTATTGAGTTGCAGATTTTTGCATACCCATTTAAACGCTTCTTTTTGTAACTAGGTTCGCTGCGCTAGCGCTATGTATGATCGATCTTGATGTGCTATCAATCTATTTCCTTGTCTTTACTTTATATTAGCTGGATCCTTATGCCTGTGAGTGACATTGAAGATGTTTTGTTCTGGTATGGTTTTTGTAACACTGACAAGTTTCTTTCTTTCTTTTTTTGTTTTGTTTTTTCCCCCTAAAAGTGTGTTCTAGGTAGATCTTGAAGGAAAAAGTTTGTCTCATCAAATGAATTGAGAAGCTGGTCAAAGAGCAGCCATATCTCTTATTGGAGTTCTCTGCTTCTTACATTTATAAGCAAGATGGTTGAGGGTGTGAAATTCACTGGATTAATGGGAGGTAACCTTGATAATAATGGACAATACTATGACTTCACTGAGAAGTTCTATCAGAAGCTCGGTGAAGGGACAAACATGTCCATTGATAGTGTGCAGACGAGTAATCCTGGTGGATCAGTGTCCATGTCTATTGATAACAGTAGTGTGGGTTCTAATGATTCTCACACCCATATATTAAGTCACCCTGGCTTAAAGCCTCTGAAACGTGATTCCCTCTCTGTTGGTCAAAGTGTATTCCGTCCGGGAAGGGTGACCCATGCTCTAAATGATGATGCACTAGCACAAGCATTAATGGATAATAGGCACCCTACAGAGGGACTGGAAAATTATGATGAATGGACAATTGATCTGAGAAAACTTAGTATGGGGACAGCTTTTGCGCAAGGGGCTTTTGGAAAATTGTACAGAGGTACATATAATGGAGAGGATGTGGCCATTAAGTTACTGGAGAGGCCTGAGAATAACCAAGAGAAGGCCCAAGGTATGGAACAACAGTTTCAGCAGGAGGTGATGATGCTTGCAACACTGAAGCACCCTAACATCGTTCGGTTCATTGGAGGGTGTCGCAAGCCATTGGTATGGTGTATAGTTACAGAATATGCAAAGGGAGGCTCAGTTCGGCAGTTTTTAACCAAGAGGCAGAATCGGGCAGTGCCGTTAAAATTGGCTGTTAAGCAGGCGTTGGATGTTGCTAGAGGGATGGCATATGTCCATGGGCTTGGGTTTATTCACAGGGATCTGAAGTCTGATAATCTTTTGATTGCTGCGGATAGATCTATCAAGATTGCAGATTTTGGTGTTGCACGTATCGAAGTGCAGACTGAGGGAATGACACCAGAGACAGGGACCTACCGTTGGATGGCTCCGTAAGTTGGATTCCTAACTTTCTTCTCTGTGTTGCAGGAAAACGTTTTTTGTAATGTGCATGGATCATAACATGCATGTGCCTTAGTTTGATGTTTCTAGCAAGTTTTCTAAAACACTTTTTTTTGTGTTTACAAAGTTGCTGTTTAATAGTAGTAATATTTTAAAATAAGAAAACCATGTTTAAACTAATACTGTAATTGGTTTGTTCATGTAGAAGTCATAAAATGATCATTTAACTGATTAATTGGTTTTTCTATGCCATTTTGCAACGAATGATAAATTTAGTATTTTCAAATCAAATGATTTTCAGCTGCTTTCTGTGATCCCTATGCATGCATTTTTCCATTTTGCATTCTGTTAAGTTTGTAGGGAATGTTATCGTCAACCGTAATAAAGAGAAAATCATGGTGTGTGGTGATGCAGTCTAAAGATATAGAATGTCGGATATGTATTCTTTTAGTACTCTCATGTCAAGAGCAAAGGCTTAACTAGTGCTTGAAAATCTTTAATCTGCTTTACTTCTTTGAGTAGATATACATGTCTCATTTTCTTCTTAGTGGCCACCACATTGGTTTAGCCCTTAACTGGAACAAGGTTAGCATTTCTCCTATTGTCTATGACGTAAGTTTGGGTTTTAGCGCCTGTTTCTCCGGGAAAAGAATTCCCATGTGCTTTGATATATTTACCTTTTCACGAATCGATTGTCATGCCAAAATTTGCATTCTGATTCTTCTTTTTCTGGGGCCTGCACTGCATGGACTGGTGTAGATACTGTGTCATGCTAACAATATGTTTTTAAGCTGTTTCCTTTTAATTTACAGGCACGCCCAAGCGGCAAATACTAGTAGTAAGTTCATTGCTTTGGTTTTTATGTGCATCTTTGATAGTTCATGCTTCTATTTTTGTGATTGTTTATTCACAGAGAAATGATCCAGCATCGGCCTTACACGCAAAAGGTGGATGTTTATAGTTTTGGAATAGTGCTATGGGAGCTCATTACAGGCTTGCTTCCTTTCCAAAATATGACAGCTGTGCAGGCGGCATTTGCGGTGGTGAACAAGGGTGTTAGGCCAGTTATCCCCAATGATTGTCTGCCTGTTTTGAGTATGATTATGACGCGTTGCTGGGACAGCAACCCTGAAGTTCGGCCACCCTTTGCAGAGATAGTGAAGATGCTGGAGAGTGCTGAAGTTGAGATACTGACAACAGTTCGCAAAGCTCGCTTCAGATGCTGCATGTCTCAGCCGATGACCCTTGACTGATTTCGAAGTGAATACATGTGGATAAACGTGGAGTTCACATGGCGATTCGAGAAGACAACACGAAGTAGTAGCAGTTTTACATGGTACAAGGTTTGTGTATCTAAGAGATCTTTTCCTGTAATTTTCAAGGTGGGTAGAGGTAATACTCAGAGACTGGAGCTGTTGGGGGTTCCCTTGTAATGGACTCTAGTGATGTTGAAGGTTGTAGTTGCCTAATACCTAGCTGTTAGCGAATCATCCCAGTATTTGCTTTTCCTTGTAACTACACTATATATTACTCATTACATGAATCATGAATGCTCTTCTTCCTGAAGCTTGTGATGAACTGTATGCAATTCTTTATGCTTGATATTTCATTACATACAGCAGCCAACAAACCTTTTTGGCACAACATTTTGGATTTGGATGCTCATGTACTTGGTAGATATGTAGTTATTTACAGAGGTGACTGTAACTCTGTTGACAGTGAATGTTTCTTCTGGCTTGCTGCTTAACATTAGAACCACACTTTGACATTTTTGGTCTGTCCTCTGCATGCTCTTGCACACACAAAAGTCCCACTTACATGCATCTTAGCACTTCTTGGGCCAGCTAGGTGTCACCAATTGCAGGATCTATTTTAATTCCAGGCATTTCCCTTCTCTCCACAGTCTCCAAGCCTCCATACACATCTCATCTCTTGGTACTTGCAATATACTCTATGAACTAATCCAACACCGGAATTACCAGTAATTTCCACAAGAACATGAGCCATTGACAAAGTGATGAAATCTCTTAGCGTCCCGAATTATGATAGTGCGCATCTCAATCAGCGAAACCGCCTTGGCGAAATTGTGGCAATCAACACATATTCTCAGGTTTTTAGTTATGATCAATGGCAAGCTAGGACTGGTGACCAGAAGTCCAAACGCTATGGCTAACTTCTCACTGTGCTGACTGATCATATCCTCTTTCATCTCCTCATCAACATTGTGCAGAACAAATTCTGTCCTAGGCACAAAACCAGTTTTCCTGACCTTCACAATTAGCTCCTCCAGCTTGTCATATATCTTCTCAGTCTCGGGATGGGACTGATCACCTACAACAAAAGAACGAATATAGTTTTCATGTTCGATAAAACTGCATCCTGGTGTTCTGCTGACATCTCTCTCCTTCATTGCCATTCTCATTTCCGAGGCCTCATTCCATAGACCAGCAGCAGCATATATGTTCGACAACATGATATAGTTTCTGCTATCCGATGGCTCTAGCATAAACAGCCTCTCAGAAATCTCTTTTCCAAGTTCAGTATTGGCATAAACCCTACATGCGCCAAGTAATGCACCCCAGACAGCAGAATTTGGTTCCATTGGCATACTCTGGATCAGCTCATAAGCATCACTGAGAAGTCCCGAGCGACCCAGAAGATCTACCATACATGAATAATGTTCCATCCTAGGTTGAATCTGATAAACTTCAGACATGATATTAAAATAATTCCTCCCCTCTTGGACAAGCCCTGAGTGACTGCAAGCATTTAACAGGTGAGTGAATGTTACATGGTCAGGCTCCATACCAACTTGCACCATTTCTTCAAACAAAAGCATGGCTTGTTTCCCGCGGCCATGCATTGCATACGTTGACAGCATTGCAGTCCAAGCTACTGTATCGCAATCTATCATTTCACGAAAAGTCTGCTCAGAAGCACTTAGATTCCCTAGTTTAGCATACAAACTTACCATTGCAGTTGAAATTGGGACATATAGATCAAAAGCATGATGAACTATAAGCGCATGGATAGAAGCTGTCAATTTCTGCAAGCCCAAATGCCCACAGGCTTCAAGAACACTAACCATGGTAGCTTGATCAGGCTCAATGCCTTGGCTTCTCATCCCAACAAAATATCCCATTCCTTCCCTGCCTGCTCCATCTTTTGCATAGATTGCCACCATTGAATTCCACGAAACCAAGTTCTGCATTGGCATTGCTTTAAATAACCAACAAGCCCAGTCGAACAACCCGAACTTACCATAGAAGTTAATGAGAGCATTGGAAACTTTCACCTCTGGTAGCATTCCTAACTTCAGGACCAAGCCATGAACAGACTTGCCCTCACTTGCGTCCCCCTCGTCCATGCAAGCTGAGATTAAAGTTATAAATGAAACATCGTTAGGCAGCAAAAATGTCTCGCATCTCATTCTAGAGAAGGCACGGAAACATCTACCCATGCACCCACTTCTTGAAAATCCTGAAAATAAGGAATTCCAAGAGACCAAGTCTTTGTGGGGCATTTCATCGAACAGCTTGTGAGCGTCCTCCGGACAACCCATGTTAACATAACTCGTCACCAGTTGGTCCCCGATGAAGCCATGGCGGTAGTTAATGGATTTGAACACGCGCGCGTGAACAGTCCGAGGAGAAGAAATGGCAGAGCAATGTTTAAGAGAGATGATTAGAGCCGAAACAAGTGAGTCCAAGGTCGGCTTGGGCATTGCATTAAACCCCAAATAGAAATGAATGTTCCTTCCAAATTATATAGTTACATCTGTATGATCATATCAGGACTCTTAACAATGTGAGAATTATGCAGTAAAAAGCTTTGATCTTCAGTTATGAGTTCACAACAATATCCTGCAACAATGACACTTCTCATCCCTCCGTGCTTGGAACGCAAGAAAGAAGAGGTTTATAAGTACTTTATATAAGAGGGTTATGAAAATGGAGGTTACATTACATTACATGTCCAAGAAGGTTTTTAAGTATCTAAATTTAACTATGGCAACACAAATAAACCCCTAAACTTTTTAATTTGTTACGAATCAGTCATTGAACCTTTAATCCAATCGAATAAATCATTGAATTTTTAAAACTGTACCAATTTCGCCGTTGTGTTTCATTTCTAATGACGCTTCGGGAGAAAAAACAACGCGAGTTAAGCATAAAATTAAACCTAAAATATCTCTAACTGTTCGATTAAAAAAAAAAGTACTCTCACATTAAGAAAATATTACGTCATTTTTCTTTACCTTAACCGTGTCTGACACTTTATGTTGATTTTTTTCTCAATTTTTTCCCGTGAAAAATCATCAGAACTCAAATTCAATGGCTAAATTAATACAATTACAAACATTCAGTGATTTATTCAACTGAATAAAAAATTTAAAAACTGAAAAATTCAGGAGTTTATTTATGACTTTGACCTTTAAGTATTATTGAATTCAAATTTAAATAATTGAATAAAATGAAGTACAATTTGGGTTTAGTTTCGTTCTTGGTAGGCGCATCAAGTCAACTAAGTATTTTGGGCTTCCCTCAATTTCCGCGTGACAGGCGAGAATACTTACCACTATACTACAACGACTTTGTGTTCATAATTTATAAATAAATTATATCATCCTTACTAAACTCTTTGGCATTCATTTATTCAATTTCTACCCATCCTTAAATAATTTATTCATTTTGTTTTTCATAAAATTTAATCTAGGATTCTTTTCTTGAGTTTTTTGACATAATTTAAATAATTAATACGATCATAATTTGTAGGATACATTCTCTCTCTCTTTTCCTTTTCCTGAGATAAAGGTAACTTATTTTATTAATAAATATCCATTACAAAACAAGCTAAAAAATAAGTAAATGCTAAGATATTAACAAACAACACACAACATACATTCTCTAAATATATTGTGTTTTGGGGAATTTTTCTAAAGACATTTTCTACAACGACGTTGCGTGTTTGTTTATCATTTTTTTTTCACAAGTGTGTTTGTCTATCAAATTTTTTTTTTGAACAGGTGTGTTTGTCTATCATAGTTACTAAACTTACTTTCTCTAGACAAGTGCTGACTTGTTCAAGACCTAGCAAAGAAAAGGACAGGAAATATACTATACTACCTAGTACAAATATTATCTCTTAAAAGTCCAAACACAGGACAATAACAACTTGCTTCCCTTTCCCCATTGAATTAAGGGTCATGAAGAAATAATGGCAATTAATTATTTTTCTTTCTAGTGACCTTTGCTAGGGTTTAGAGAAGAAAAGCTTTCTTCTCTCCGGATCGCCCTCTCGATGGCTTCTCCTCCACGTTTCGTCGTTCCCCGTTCGTTTCCTGTCGGTGTCCGCTGCTCTTCTTTGTGTCGTTTGCTCTGGTTACGCTGCTCACCAATTCTTTCCTCGGTTCGCTGTGTCTCGGATCTCCTTCGCTCCGTTTCTGATTCATTCTCGCGAGTTCGGTCACCGGATTTCATCCTCGTCGCGGTTGCCGGCTCGCCCCAGTCCTTCTTGTCGGCTCATCGATGTCCCTTCACTGTTCTTGCTCTCACATGGATTCAATCCGCTCCACTCTCGCGGGTTTGGACCTTGCTTCCGAATGAAGCAAGGTCGTGCGGACGATATGGCTATCTCCAGCGGCGGCCACCGCCCGACGTTGGTTGCTCGTGTTCTCTCTCCCCGTCATGTCAAGGTGGATTCGTTGGACTCCGCGTTTGGTAATGCATGGCCAAAGGATGTTGCTTTCACTATCAAGCCGGTTGCAGGGGTAACGTCTAATATTTTTCTAATTGAGTTCAATTCTTTAGACAATCTGAAACTGGTTTTGCGTCGGGGGCCTAGGTCTTTCGACAATCGGGTTGTTGTTATGGTGATGATGAAGAAGAGTGACCATTCTTCATCGGTTGATTTATCCTGGGTTGATTTCTGGGTACATGTCTTGGATGTTCCGTTAGAGTGGCATAACAAAGAGATGGGCATAACAAATAGATGAGTCTATTATTGGGACAGAGTATTGGTCATGTTGTTGAAATTGATGTTCCAGGTCCTTCGCTTCGTCTGAGGGTGTCTTTTGATGTGACAAAACCCCTCTGTTGTGTGCTCTATGTGGATTATGAAGGAGAGAAAAAAGATTTTGTGCTTCAATATGAAAAACTGTCAGATTTCTGCTTTATTTGTGGCAGGGTGGATCACGTAGAGAAAAAATATTTCTCGCGAGAAGCGGCTGCAGGTGGTGCTCACCAATTCGGGGCATGGATGCTTTATAGAGGCTCGCGCCCTCGTACTATTCTGAACAGGAATTTTGTTAAAGCAGCTCAGAATGTGGATGTTAATTCGCCAATTGTTGAGAAGGCAATTGCAAACCAATGGGCGATGGTGGTGGTCGATAATCCGACCCCACTTGTTTCGGTGGCTACCTCTATCCTTCTAGGACCATCATCTTCAGGTACCACTGTTAACCCACCTCCTGGCTTTGGACATTGGATTGTGAACTCTGAGTGCATTCTGGCGAGGGCTCATCCTGGTCTTCAGCAAGAAACGGTGCATATCTCAGCACGAGCATTGAGTTTGGGAGTGCAGATTCCGGGTCAAGTGAGGAAAAGGCCGCGGCCTATGGAGGGCGAACTTGTTGCTATGGATCGTCTGCTGCTAGGTTCGGGGGACTCTGAGCCAGATAACGGTCCTTGATGGATCGTTGTCCTTTTATCTATTATGGGAGGGCCTTTATTTTTAGTTTATTTTTTTCAGACTTTGCTAGTTTCGGTTTGTTTGTTTGCTCTTAGGACCTTCTATTTTCTTTATTTTCTGGATTGTTGTTTTTTGTGTCTCTGTGTGTTTGAACATATAGACGCTTTGTTGTGGTTACTAATATAGCTAAGGCTAGTGCTCTCCTTAGCTCGCTATGGTGCGCTGGTACCATTCAGTTTTTGGGCAATTAGGGATACCGAGAGCGAGATATTAGATGTTTTTACCGTCATAGTGGTCATGACCGTCGTCATGAGTTTGCTTAATCTTTTGAGGGCAGTTTGTGGGAGCCTAGCCTTAGTGGTTTTAGTTTTCCATTGTATTCCTACTTATGTGGTAGTTTCACTCGTAAAAGATTAGTTTTGTTGTACCTTTAGGTACTTTAGTTCGTTGTACCCGACTTATTTTGTAATGAGTTATCACTAATAAGATAAATCATTATTGCTAAAAAAAAAAAAAACTTACTTTCTCAATCTGTTATTCCCTACTCTCTCCGTCTTTAAATAATTGATCCATATTTTTGTTGTTTCATACTATTTAATCTATA
>JBBYHH010084121.1:0-15314 GCA_038382905.1 Daphne laureola
TTCAAGTTTTCCTTCGCGAAGTCGTTTCCATACCCCTTCATCTCACTCGTTTCAAGCGCAGGCCAGACCAACAACCACCGATATTCCCTTCGTTGCCATCCTCGATCTACTTATCCATTGAAGTACCAAATTAAGATCAAAACCGAATTAATTCATATTGAAAACAAAAAGGCATTGAATACATGACAATATGTAGTAATAGTGTACCAAAGAAGAAGAGGTCGCAGATGAGAGCAACTGGACAGGCAGACCTGGACCAGAGAACCACGGGGGAGACTTACGTCGACCATCGTGGGAGCGGGCAGAGAACCCGATGCGATGATGGATGATGAGGTTGAAGTTTTGCGAGGAAAGTGAAAAGAGGAGTGCAAAAAATTTGGATGGGAATGAGAGTAGATTATGGAAAGCATTTAATTTTGATTGATTTTAATTGATTACAATTATTATGATTAATTGTAATTTAATCTCTATTAAGTTTCTATTAAGTTGTGGAGAGAATTAGTCACTCAACGTTTAAAAAAAACAAATGAAGGGTGCTGATGTGGTGAGTTGTGGTGCAAGCGCTGTTTGAAATGTCTCATGATTTATATTATAATAATAGATATGTGAATGGCACGAGAGGAAAAGGATTAGAGTTTCTATAGCCGTTAAAATGGGGAGAAATGCTTTTAGGACTAATACTTTTTGCATTTTTTGTAAATAAAGCCTAAGGGCCCAAGCATTAAACATGTTGCTTAATCAATTAGCTAACACCACATGTAGAAGTGTAAACGAGTCAATCCGAGCCCGAACATGAATAGTTCAAGCTCGAGTTTGTGAGAGTCAGCTCGAGTTCGGGTTCGTGAGAGTCAGAGCCGAGCTAAAAAAAAGTTGTTCGTGCTCCCCTCGTCTAATGTTCAAGCTTGGCTCGATAGTTCGAAAGCTCGAAACATTTAAATACTTAAGTAATTAAAATACAAAAAATAAGGACTAAGTTGTAAATTATTCCAAAATCATCATATTTCTTGAGTTCGTGGCTCATGAAGCTCGATTCGTTTAATGTGGTCCGACCGTTCGAGCTTGAATTGACTCAGGAATGGCTCGATTCGTTTTATATCTTCAGCTCGAATTGGCTTGGGAGCTGGTTCGAGTTCGGCTTGTTTTTCTACTTGAAACAAAATTTCAACTTGACCTCGAGCTCGTGGCTCGTGAAGCTTGACTCCTTTAATGTAGTTCGAGCTCAAGCTCAAAGTGACTCGTAAACGGCTCGGTTCATTTTACACCCTTAAGCACATGTGATGCACACAAATAAAAGCCCACGCATGAAGCCTAATCACTTTATCATGACACTTTCAATGATCAAATCACTAACTTGTTTGTTTGCAAGTATGATATGAGAAAAGATAGGATGAGCTGGATGGGTTGGTGAAGGATTGGATAGGTTGGGATGATGATCAACCCTTCCATATATGAAGTAATTTTCATTATTTCAACTACAAGCTAAAAAACATTGAAAAACAATATTTTCTCCATTTTGCACTCACGAACAACAAGTTTCACATATATCTTCAACAAAAACCAATCATTTGATCATAAAAATAGCACATGATACAGATCCAAATAGCTACTCAATTTGCAATTTCCATTAACAGAAACAATCATCTGATCACAAATGATCCTTATAGCACATATGTAAAGAAAAATCACATGTCCCGGAAGCACATATATAAAGAAAAATCACATGTTCTTGTAGCACATATGTAAAGAAAATCCATCTCCTTGCATCACATATATAAAGAGAAAAAAAGCACACTAGTTTAAATTCATTTATGCACTTATATGCTCTTACTTCATTGTTCCAGCAACAACAATCAACAATGAGTAATCACCCTTTAGTTTTATATTAGCTGATTCACATGATTAACACAAAGTAGTGGCGGAGCTGTGTTATGACTGGGGTGACTACCGCCATCCCCGATATTTTTTAAACGATAGAGTATATAGTATACATTTTTATAAATTATGAGATTAATTTAAACTTTATGTATAAATTATATCCAATGTATAGATTTATACACACAATTTATATCATCAATAGGCCAAACTTAAAAACTTTAAATCTAACTCAATCACAAATCTAAATAATAACGGATAAAATGTACCCATAGTCCCGTAACTATAATTATTGTCCAACTTGGGTCATGTTTTAACTTTTTATCCCATTAAGGTCCCACTTTAATTTTTAAAAGGTATTTTCAATTCGTGGTTATTTTTCATCCGTTTTTGATTAAGTTTAACATACTTTTGGGGAAATGATAATTTTAGCAACTCAACTCAATTGTTTTTAAAAAAAATCTATTTACACTGTAAGTTTTAAACCTAATCATTTAGGTATACCTCTAATAAATAAACTTAACACGTTTACCCAAAAAATGTCAACTTCACCTAAACTCACAACACAGGCCGACACATCCGACCACCGCCGGACCACTGCCGACCACCGTCAGACCACTGCCGACCACCGTGAGAAAATGTTAAATGGAGAAAAAAATACATTGAATAGGGCTACCGGATAGCGGCCTAAGGCCGTCAAACCACGACCCCAGACCAATGAATCGCGAGTCTAGACCGGCACTAGCCGACATTTTTCCTGCCATCCCTATACTTGAATCCTAGCTTTGCCACTGCTACCACATTAGTTAATTAAATGATCAACACGAGTTTGCATCCCAATAAAGAAGCGTCTGAAGAAAAGTAACCAAGTGTCAGAAAGAACACGTCTAAGTATTCAACAACTATTTAACTACTCATCAATTGTCTCTATCACAAACATTTGTCTATCCAGATTGTTGAATGGTGGATTTCTGATACAATGCTTCCTTTTCCGAATTTTCTTGATGTGATAATATTGTTGCAGCAATTTGCACTCTATGCTTCTTCATATTCGATGGATGTGTACATTTCAACAAAGCAAAGTCATTTATCTTTGAATTTTATATTATATGAAGAGTGAATTTTAAATATTGTACTTACGGGTCCAAGGTCCGAATGGAATTCTATGCCTCATTGCAAATACTACACAGTCACTTGAGTTCTCCAGGTACTTTTTGTAATGATCCTTCAACTTTAGCTTCACAAATTTTGGCTCATATGTTGCAAATGTAGAAGAACATGGATGCCTAACATAATTCAAGTACATTCCAATCAACTGTTTCTGTTGTCAAATATTGTAAATTTTTAAGATAGTGAAATATTTTATATATGATTTAAAAATTTGAAAACTTACAAATATCGATGGAATATTGCCATATTTCATAAGAATTTCATTTTTGTTGTCCATTATCTGAATTTCCTTCTCTTTTGTGTTGATGCGGAACACAAAGAAATGGGCATCGAACAGGAAAGGGAAGAACAACTGTGCATTTGAATTTATAGTGTTAGAATTCATGAATATAAATAAGTATACAAATGTGCAGACATACAACATATCATGGTTACATTTCAGACATATGAGGTCTTGGCTTCAGATATTATACATTTTGTTTCAGGCATGATTAACATGGTTATGTTCATCTTAATTGGATAATATGTCTATTTATGTAAAGAGACACACAGAGAGATGATTACCAAATTGTTCTTTTTCAAAATCTTCTTTGACCGGTTGCTATGCTTAATCCATGCATCCAAGTTTTCAAATAATGTATCAATAGAGCTTTTATTTTGAGTAATCATCTCCTCAGTTTCCTCCTTAAGAAGTGTTGATGCGTAGTGCACCATGAAGAGCTGTAATTTTTCAAATAATCAATGAGTAACAACATATATTTTTTTAAAAGCATTATATCATCAAAAATGATTTAATCTTACCGCTATTTATGCTGGGAAATAAACTCTGTCTGTTGATCCATTTACTTTTTCTGTATGATTAAGAATGAATAAAAAATTACTAACTATTGGATCATAGACAATAATTCCTGGTCTTAGTGTCATCATTTCTTCCCTGTTGAGAATTAGTCTGTTCCTCAAGTTTCCCACTCTTTCCCCGGAAAATAATATATATAAATATATAAGCAATGTGCATAGATATGACATATCATGTTTATGTTTTAGTCAGATGAGATCTAGGCTTCAGACATTTGCAGATATGATGAAAGTAACAGATTTAAAGTCTAGAGTAAACTTAAGTTTTTCTAGCCTTTCCTCTCCATACATAATCCAACATTATTGATTGATCAGCTATTAAACATTTTGATTGATTCCTTAAAAGTGGAATCAAATATGGAGAGCGCTGATGTAATCTTGCCAAGCCCGACCATTGATTTTCTGGGCCGTTCTTGGAATGATCTTGCTCCGGATCTAGTTTGTTCCTCTTTGATAGGGGAATTGCGGAATGAAGGCGCCTCCCGGACTGCTAACACCTCCTAGGCTCATGGTTAGGAAACATTATCCGCAATTCTAACACCTCCTAATCTTGTCGCTAGGCAACATTAGCATTAATGCTCAGAAGGATGGAGATGGAAGGAACTGGAAGAAGATGACCCAATCACCTCTGGGCTACATTGAGCCGACAACAATTGGGTTAATAAACCATGGAAGGAACCATTGAGTGGAATGAAAAAATGGGATAAATGTGGGAGAAAAGGTTTCTCCCAACTTGAGACTTGAAAAGAAATCATATATTCATTAATCCAAGTCTTAAAATTACAATAGAAATGAGCCTCTATGTATAAGCTTACAAAAAGAGTGCAAAATACTAAAATAGAACCACTACACCTAATAACAACTACCTATCCTTATTCTATAAGGAAATAATATACTAAGAATATTCCAAAAAGGCTAAAAAAATATCTAATTATTTTCCCTTATGGGGAAATCCCGAGTTGGGCTTTTCCGGAACCGGGCAACCGCTTGACTTTGTGTGTCGGGTCGCCTGGGCGTCGTCTGCTTCTCAGATACTCACTATTGTTTGAATATCTTGAGCTCCGGAACTCCGATTGAGGTGATTCAAAAGCTATATTTCTCCTATTGAAAAGAGCTTCAATATGAAATTTATTTCTCCAACTTTTGAAGATTTAAGATTCAGATCAAACGCAAAGACACTTCTACATTTTCTTGAGATTCGTGCAAGAGATTGAAGTCTGGTGGTGGGATTTTAGTTGGAGTAAATAAAAACTCCTCTGGACCCAATTTGACTGGCAGTTCAACAGTGAATGGAGGAAGGTCTTCCAATCCTTCAATGATGTTGCTATTGATGTTTTCTCCTTCAATGTTGAGCATATTTTGTTCTCGCAGAAAGCTAACTGATGTCTTTTTGCAATTTCCATTGCATCCATAATCTGGTTTGCATACATCATTAGCTCATCATCATCAATTGTTTCTTGTGAAGGAACTGCTTACTCTTTTCTGTTGACTTGGCTGCACATGTTCTGAAGGGACTCCTAGAGCTCAGCTACAGTTTCTGGGTATCTTCCACATACCTCAATAATTGCAGCTTTTGTCTTATGAGAAGCTTCTGTTAATGCCTTCACGCATTCAAACAGATTTTTCACCTAACTAAGAAATATGGCTTCTTCATTTGTTTCATCTTCATTTTTCCTAGAGTATCACAATTTCAAAACATAAGTTCAAAGAGTAAAATCTTATATTATTGCTAAGACATATGACACATCATGCTTGATTTTTAGACATTTAACATATCAATGTTAGTGTTCGGACATATGACATATCTGGTTCAGACAATTATATATGATCACAATTTCATAATTTAAGCTTAGAAAACATCAACAAACTAGCATTCATTTGCAAGTTATGTTTGAGTAGTAATGTATATAAATAGATAAATATATGTTTGAGTAGAAATGCTAACATTTGACATATCAATGTTAGTTTTCGGACATATGACATCTCTGGTTCAGACAGTTGTATACATTGCTATATACATTTCATACATTTTTCATTATATAGAAAAACTCTAAATGTATTGGAATTATACCTTTGTTCTCCATTAGATCTATCTTTTGGAGCTTCAGCCGCTTCACCTTCTTTTGGACTTTGTGTTTCTTCAGTTCTTTTCTATTGTTGATGTTTTAATTTTTGAGAAGCTTTGCTAACATCTGATATTTGAGTAATTTTTGGTGGCAGGAATTGTCCTCTGCCATATCCTCCTTCTTTTGCCGCAGTACTGAGTCTATTGTTTACCATTTGGTTGTTCCAGCCAATCATTGATGGCAATTTCCTTTGGACAGTAATTTGTCCTTTGTACATGAACCACTCAAAATAAAATATCTTCACCCAAAACATTAATATTATTAGTGTTTTTGTACAGATTAAGTTAAGAAATTCAGACAGATTAAGAGGCAATAGTGAACAGATCAAGAAACTTCAATTATTGTACCTGTAAAAAGTAGAGGCAGCCTCCGCAATGTGCACTTTTTCTCATGCCTTTGTATTTTGAAATCTCTTTTACTAATGTGGCTAGTGTGTATCCAGACCAGTTCATGCAGTCCACATTATCAACGCCATATTTCAAAGCTTTATGAACTCTGAAGCTACACGTTGATCGGTTTAAAGATTTTAGCAACTTGGTTACTGTGTAGATGACAAAATTGAACTGGAACACACTGTCTGCAACATTCTTTGTTGTTAGGTCTCTATCAATGTCACCTGTCAATGCCCCCTCATTCTTCCCATAAGACATCCTCCATTCTTTCAATTCGTTGCCATTGCAGTTCGAGTAAGGATGTTCTTGTACCATAATCTCTCCCATTGGTAGGCCCAAAATATTGTGCAAATCCTTTGTTGTAATCTTTATCTTTTTCTTTTTTACAGTGAGGGTTGTATCAACTAGATCAAATACATACACCATCCAAGTAACTAATGGTATGTGAAGCTTGGTACACGTCATTTCAGTCATTGATCCAAAACCAAGTTCCTTGATAGCTTTGATACTTTCTAGACTTTCAGACAACTGATCAATTTTTGCTCTGATAGATGCAGGATTGCAATGACTTTTTATGAAACCACTATTCAATCGAAATAGAAGATATGTCATTAAACATGTGACCAACTGTCTGAATATAAGTATGATATGTCTAATACAGTCTGAGATTATGTTTACCTTTGATCTTCACTTTCTTCTTCCTTTTTTTCCTTCTTCATTGGTTGTTTCTTGACTTCAGCTTTTGGTAAATTTTGCTTCTTTGCTGCTCTTGACCCATCATCACTTTGTTCTTCAGACTCAACCTCTTTCTGTTGTTTCAGCTTCTTTGGGTTCCTCTTTGAATCATCCTTTTCATGTTCTTCACTGCTCTTCTTTCTTTTTTTCAGCAGTTTTTTCTTTTCTTGTTTCTGTGCTGGAGGGACTTTCTTCTTTGGTGCATCCACTTTCCTGCTCTTCCTTGGACTTTCTCCACTTTCTCTCTCTTCTTGAACTTTTTTTTTCTTTTATTGTGCCTTTGGTTCTTCAAATTTCTGTTTCTTTCTTGGAGTCTTTCTTGTTGGAACTTTTGATATTTTACTTCTTCTAGCACTGCAAATAAAATATTTTTTTTGTGACATATTTCATAATATAACCTCAGAAAACTAATGTGTCTATGTACAGAGCAGGATATGGCTAAACATCAACACACTAATGTCTGAATGGAAAAAACATAGGAAACTAAACTATACTGTCATAAATTCAGTCGTCTTCTTACGCCATCTTAGTTCTGATTTTGTTTCCTTGTTGATTCTCTGCTTTTTGCAAAATTGTTAGCTGGAGAGCTGAAAAAGAAAAAAAAAAGAGTACGAGACAAGTACTTTGTGTGTGTTAAATGAATTATTACATGTATGAATAAAAGATGACAAATTTCATTACCTATTTTCATCATCATTTCTTTCATCTTCATCAGTATCAACAACTACCATTAGCTGGAGATCAGGATGATCATTTGTTTCTAGTTGGACTTCCTTTTCTCTAGATAATCACAATTTCATAATATAAGCTCAGAAAAGTAATGTATCTATGTAGAGAATAAGATATGGCTAAATATCAACACACTAATGTCTGAATGGAAAAAACATCAACTGGCTAGCATACATTTGCAAGTTATGTTTGAGTAGTAATGTAAATAAATAGAGAAATATATATGTATCAATACATGTCATCTGCTTTACTTTGTTGTTCTGGTTTCTTTGCACAGTTTTTTAGTTTGGGTTCAGGTTTCAACTTGGCACCTGATTTTTTTTTTAGAAGAGCTTCTTCGGGTTGAAACCTGTCAATATTTCTGGGTTGAATGAATAAATCAACTAATCACAAAAAATAGACCTATTACATAGTATGAACAAAACAAGACTTCTCAAATCAGAAATAACTAATCTCTACTGCTTTTATACCTGATCTTTGCATTTTTTTATCCTTTCTACTTTTTCTTTCGCCATCTCATCAAGAACTATTCTGTTAACATTCAACATATATAAAATATTAATACAATTGACACATCACATAACATAACTATTATTTCTAAAAAATTGAAGGATTATTACCTTGTAATCATGTCATTCAAGTTTTGTTTATTAATGTTATCTTGTCTCTCAATGTTAGAATCATGCAGAGTTCTGAAATCACAATTGATAAAATATTAGGGACACATAATTAAGAAACGTTTGAATTAAATTAACCAGGTGTCCAAAACTACATAAAGAAGTGTTCAAATGACAATTAAAAGAAGTTTTCAATTCACAATTAACTATGTTAACCTGTAATCACACATGAAAGTGTACAAAGCAAATCTAGACATTTTCTTTCAACAACATTCAGACACTTATAATTCATCATAAAGAGATGTCTGAATTAAATTGACACATCACATAACATAACTATTATTTCTACAGAAATGAAGGATTATTACCTTGTAATCATGGCATTCAAGTTTTCTTTATCAGTGCTGTCTTGTTTATCATTTATACACTATTCTTCGTTAACAGTGTCTTATCTCTCAATGTTGTCTTGTTTATAACTAAGAAATATCTAAATTAAATTAACCAGGTGTCTAAAACTACATAAAGAAGTTTTCAAATCATAATTAAAAGAAGTTTTCAAATCACAATTAACTATGTTAACCTGTAATCACACATGAAAGTGTACAAAGCAAATCTAGACATTTTCTTTCCTATGTTATTAACAAATCAAACTACCTAAATAAACACTTCCAAACTTGATCAAGCAGATCATAAATCCACACTCAATCAAGAGCATTCAGATAGTTTATTCACCCTTCTACGCTCACAATCAATCAACAACATCTAGACACTTATAATTCATCATAAAGAAATGTCTGAATCAAATTGACACATAAAATAACATAACTATTATTTCTACATAATTTAAGGATTATTATCTTATAATCATGGCATTCAAGTTTTCTTTATCAATGTTGTCTTGTTTATCATTTATACACTATTCTTCGTTAACAGTGTCTTGTTTCTCAATGTTAGAATCAGGCAGAGTTCTGCAATCACAATTGATAAAATATTATGGACACATAATTAAGAAGCATCTCAATTAAATTAACAAGATGTCCAAAACTACATATAGAAGTGTTCAAATCTCAAATCACAATTAAAAGAAGTTTTCAAATCACAATTAACTATGTTAACCTATAATCACACATGAAAGTGTACAAAGCAAATCTAGACATATCTTTCCTATGTTATAAACAAATCAAACTACCTAAATAAGAACTTACAAACTTGAATCCACGCTCAATCAAGAGCATTCAGACAATTTATTCATCCTCCTACTCTCACAATCAATCAACAACATTCAGACACTTATAATTCACCATAAAACAGATTATATAATTGATTAAGACATTTCTAACTTATCATCACCAACAACAATTATTATGGATAGGTGATTGAACAAGTCAAAACTAGTCTAAGGTAGGTCATTTACCTTCGATTTTCAGGAATATACTCTATTATTGCAGGTGCAGAAGACAGAGGTTGAGATTCAGGTCCCGATTGTGAAAGAGGTTGCGATTGAGGCTCCTGCTCTGATTGAGGCTACGATTGGGAAGAACTTGAAGCATAGAATTGCAACATGCCTAGTGTAGAGTCGTCGTCTGCCATCCCTTTGACAAGAAATTTGTTCGTTGGAGTCGAACTATTTGGAACGACAACTGGAGGTGGACTCAAAATTGTGTCTAGAGCTGAAGAAATGTCTGGAACAGTGAATGGCGAGGCTTATTCGTCGGAACGAAAAAAATTGTTCGTCTAGAACGTTGAATGACCTAGGCATAATAGGCACAATCGTCGCATCTTGAAATCGCTGGATGATGGCCAATAGGCCCAAACTAAGCCACCTAGGCACAAGTTGGGCCAAATAAACCCACAAAGCCCATAGAGACGCTTAAGTCAGCAACCCAGGAAAGGGGATCTATTAAAAATGACCGAAGACATTATCACCGAACCCACAAACATACAAACTGAGGTCATGCCCTCAGCACATCATTGCCCAATGCCCAGCCTCAGGGATATTTTCATCATGTGTCCACTGACACAAACCACCACTTTCCTACCAAATATTACGGATATGCCATCCTATTAGACAAGACTATATAAGCCCACATCATTCATTCATTTGAAGTAACTATTCACTCTGCCCAAGGTCTGATATATTCTCTTTGCTCACTCATTATAATGACTTAAGGATCGGAGGACCCACTGCCGGGCAAAACTCTGGTGCGGTCTATAGATTCTGTTGCTTGCGCAGGTTGATGTAGCCTATCAAGGGAATGGAGATTAACGTGACTAAAACTAGAGGGCACAAGCTCAAGAGTGTGGTGATCCCATCCCCACTGAAGGATCGCCACCAAATGGCGCCGTCTGTGGGAACGACGAAGACCTCCAGGATAATGCTAACCGTCATAGGTTGATGGGGGTCCCCCGTTCCCGTGAAACCTACCTGAAGGTGAGAACTCCATCACCGAAGGTTCATCAGATCTGGAATACACTAGAAGCACGACCAATGGGACACCCACTGGTCTAACCAATGAAGGAACCAACCTCAGAGCATCTTCGAGCCTAGATAGGAGTAATTTCAGGGAGACATCAGATCTACCGGACCTAGCTCTGATCAGGACGATCAGGATGGTCTTAGATGAAGAAAGGCAGAGCAAACACCGAAGGATGGGACATTCCCAAAATAGAACTACAGTCTCGCACTCCAACATCGGGCCCGAGGTGGGAAGGGCTCAAACCCCTAGCATGGAACTCATCCACTGACGTTACTCGAGAGAGAGAGATCCAAAGATCCCGATCACCAAGGACCCGAGATCGTTCCCCGAGACCCGAATGTCTGGTTAGGGAAGATCCAAGGGATGAAGTCATCAGATAGATGATGAGAAGGTTGGAGGAAGTAGAGAGGGACCCACAAAGGACATCAAAAGTAAGGTCTTGGGGTCCCTCAAATGAAGAATGACCATTCACTTGCTGAATCCGGGAAAGCCCAATGCCAAGGGTTTTCTGCCTGCCACATCCATTGGAGATTTACCACGGTACGGGAGACCCAAATGCATTCATCAAAAAATACAAGAGAGCAATGGAACTGAAAGGAGCGAACGAAGCTGCCTTATGCAAATGTCTCGAAGTAGCGCTTGGAGGGCCGGCCTTGAGCTGGTACAATGCTTTTCCACCAGACTCAATTTCTTCCTTCGGAGAACTCGCTACCAAATTCACTACCCACTTTATAGGGAGCAAGCGATCAGAGAAATCCAGATGTTCGATATCAAGCAAAAACTGAATGAAAGCATTCAGGAATTCATTGAAAGGTTCAACAAAGAAGTAGTGCATACATTAGATTTGATGGATAACATCCGCATCATGGCTTTCATCAAAGCCCTGCTGCCCAACTCCAGATTGACATATGACTTTTCCAGGAAGAACCCTTCCTCGGTTGAAGAGATGTATTCGGTAACTCATGAACACATGATAGCTTAGGAGTTGTTATCTCAGCGGGAAGCGAAGACCGAACTCAGAGAGACCCGAGAGCACAGGACGGAGGGTCAAAGAACAAACCCAAGGGATTTAGAAGGTTAGGGAGGACAAATGAAGGGGTTCATAAAACCCATATCACTGACTCCCCTCAATACTTCCCAAACCACAGTTCTAGCCACGCTAAAAAAGGAAGGAAACGTGAGTTGGTCGAGGGCAATGACAGAAGAATCCAAGCACAATGAGGAAAATTACTGTCAATTCCATCAGGAGAATGACCATGACACCAAACATTGTTATCAATTAAAGAGATACATCGAGCATCTAATCAAGAAAGGCTCCCTGGCACAATACCTGAAGATGCCCTCGGGCGAAGGAGAGAAGCAAGCCCGAGGGAAAGAAAAGAACGATAATGAAGGGTTTGACTCAGATAAGAGGGGGAGAAGGAAGTCCCCAGGTCGAGCCATTGGTACAATCAACACCATCACTACAATCCTGGGATCCAGCGAGAGGAAAAGGAAAGAAAGGGATATATCATCCCTCAACTATGGTGGACCCCCAGATAAAGTAAAGAGAGCCAATGGCACCGAGGTGAAAATCTCGCACTATGATCCACTGGTCATCACTGTAAGAGTCAGAATGATTGATGTCAAAAGAGTCATTTGTGATGATGGCTCGAACGCAGATGTACTGTTTGCCAAAACATTCAAAGGATTAAATCTAAAGTCAAGCAAGCTCACCCTAGTGAAAACTTCCACTTATGGAGTTGGACCAGATGAATTACCTGTCCTCGGATGCATTGAATTCCCAACTATGTTCATGGGTTCGGGTCCCGAAGGAGAGATCAAGTACATGAATCTAATGATCAAGTGGTTGGTTATTGATGTTTCCTCTGCGTATAATGCCATCATCGGCAGAGAAACTCAAGGTGCCATTCACACGAGAAGTGACGTCAAGTACTTGACAGTGATATTCAAAACCGATGAAGATGATGCATCTATCTATGTCAATCAAAAGAAAGTAAAGGACGTGATGGCCATTAGTCAGAAGTACCCGAAGCCCAGAATGCCGAAGGAAGAAGAGGCCGATGACCTACAAATGAAAGAAGTCATGCTTAGTCAGGAGGGATCTACACGAATTGCAAGTAACCTTCTCGAGGGAAGTAAAGCCAAACTTGTAAGCCTGCTTCAGTCGAATAAAGATCTCTTTGTTTATTCTCTGAGTGACATGCCTGGGATAGATCCTGAAGTGATTGAACACAACCTTTGCGTTGATCCAAAAGCAAGACCGATAAAACAAAAGAAATGAAATAGTGCTCCTATCAAAAGAAACTTCATCAAAGAACAAATTTTGAAACTCCTCCACACCGGTGTCATCAGAGAAGTCTCTTATCCTGAATGGTTGAGTAATCCAGTCGTCTCTTCTCGAGAGGACAACGACAAACTATGCATGTGCATTAACTTCACAAACCTCAATGACGCTTGCCCGAAGGACTCGTACCGTCACCACTAGTAGACAGACTAGTGGACTCGACAACCAGACATGCAAGACTTAGCTTTCTTGATGCTTACAGTGGATACCATCAAATTTGAATGAACCCAGCAGACAAAGAGAATACTTCATTTATAAGCGACTCCGGCGTACACTCCTACATACGGATGCCCTTCGGACTCAAAAACATCGAAGCCAATTACCAAAGACTCATGTATAGAGTATTCAACAACCAAATCGGCAGAAACTTGGAAGTTTACGTAGATGACATCATCATCAAAAGCAAAGAGGAAGATGACTTGGTCTGAGATGTTGAAGAGGTCTTCGCATGACTCAAAAGGTACGCCTTAAGACTCAATCCTGATAAATGTGTCTTTGATATAAAAGCGGGGATGTTTCTCGGGTTCATGGTGTCCGAGAGAGGCATAGATGCAAATCCAGCTAAGATAAAGGCTCTCATGAATAGAAAAACCTCAGCTTCCATCAAATATGTACAAAGATTGCTCGGGTGAATTATAACATTGAGCAGATTCATATCAAGATATAGAGACACGTGCAAGCCCTTCTTTAAGTTCATGGTCAAGAAAGGGGCCGAACCTGGAAGGATTGGAGTTACCAAGGGTGAGAAGTTGACAAAAGAGTAGAAGGCAGTTCAAAGGGCCAATTTTGTATGGAACCCCGAATGCCAGAATGCATGTGAAGGCATAAAAGCATACTTGGAAGAAATGCCAACCCTAAGATAACCTACCGAAGGAAAGCCTCTGATAATATATATAGCCGTCGGGAAGAAAGCAGTAAGCTCGGTTCTGGTTCAGGAGAATGAAAAAGGACAGCAATGGCCAGTCTATTACGTAAGAAAATCTTTACACGGAGCCGAGGTCAGGTACCCGTTACTACAAAAAGTGATTTAGGCCCTCATCCTCTCAGTTCGAATGTTAAAACCCTATTTCCTCAGATACACTATCTCGGTCCGAACCAATCTATCCATAAAGGATATCCTAAGAAAAATAGATCATTCCGGAAGATTGGCCAAATGGTGCATCGAGCTATCAGAAAACAAAATTATGTACGAACTAAAAAAAGCCATCAAGCCACAAGGACTAGCTGATTTCATAGCCGAATTTCCCTTCGAAATGGATGAACAGACTCCTGAAGCCACAAATGATGCAGTCTGGACTCTGCATATTGATGGTGCCTCCGGGGCAGATAAGCAGGGGGCAGGACTCGTACTCTAAGGCCCCGAAGGGATGAAAGTTACCCGATCCATCAAATTCACTTTCCCAGTTACAAATAATGTGGCCGAATATGAAGCCTTCATATGAGAGCTAGAGTAAGAATGAGAAGTGAGGATTTCACTCAACTTCTCAACTATTTAAAGAGAGTCCGAGAATATGAAACATCGCTAGAAGCTCGATCTGCACCATTGATCAAAAAGGGGCATCCTAAGATTCATGCTAACATTAAACCTCCATAACCCAGAGGAAAGCATCCGGGAACGAAGGGAGGCTATTAGAGACCAATCCAGGATATTGGTAAATTTTTCGAATATTTTATTTAAGGGTCGGATTCTGTTAGTACCAGGACTCTGTCTTAAATGTGTGGGATACGTTTTCTGCTAAGTAACATGTCCCGGGACTTCATTAGAGACTTATTTCCATGGGATTACACATTTTGGATTTAATATATGAATTCTGGGTCATTTTGCCAAATTTTAGTTCCATGGGCAAAATGAATAATTTAGAAAATTAGAGAAAAATGGACATTAAATGGGAAGTGTGTTGGTGCCAAATTGGGAACAATAAAAGGAGATATTTTGTATATATTAGTAAGACATGATATATACATTTATTATGTTAAGAGATAAGTAATATTAT
>JBBYHH010084232.1:0-15303 GCA_038382905.1 Daphne laureola
TTTTGGCTTATTCGGAATGCCTTAAACTATTAACATGTTAATGTCTTAAGATAAAAATTTTGAGGGATGGGTTTTCGGGTCCGCCACACTAAGATAAGGTCACGATCGATGTCACTGCAACCGCCACCATCCGATTCCCCCGACACCGCCACCGCACGCTTCCTTCACACCGGGAACAGGGATGGTGGTGACAACTTGGTATCAGAGTGTAAGGTTTATGTTATGTGTGTTTAGGAAGACAAGTCCTTTATTCCACCGATCAAATCCAGGATAGTTCAGTAATGAGGCTGGCCCCCTCTTTACGAGAACTGTTTTGAAACTGGAGGTAGGACTTTGGACGGTCGGTCTAAACATGCTTAGCATAATAAAAAGTTTTAGTTTGTTTGCGATAAATTGGAAATTGCATGGGATGTTTCCATAAAGGACATGGACATCCGAACCTGAAGTTAGGCGAGCAGAAAGTTGCTGCCGAAATTTTGATTTAGTGTAGTCTAATTTAGTTATTGTGATGAGATATTTTGCATCATATATTACATCTACACTACAGAGCCATTAGGAATACTGCTGCTTGTTGTTATTGATAGTTAACCGTTATGTTGTGCTCTTTATTTTATGTGAAATTACAGAGAATGGTGAAGACTCGTAGACAACGGGTTTTGCACCCAGAGATTGAGGACTTAGATCCCACCCCTTCCATGAATATAGGAAGGAGACCGCGATGGAACCCAACGCAGCCAGCCCAACCAGTACCCCCTCCGCAGCCACGAGTTCAGACGAACCTACTGCAGGTTTTGGGAGAGATACGTTCAACCCTTAATAGGGTCTAGACAGAGGGAGTGGAGGAGAGCGATGGTGATCATTCTGATGATCCGACCACTGAGATGGCGGATCCAGATACCCATATCGCCACTACCACTACCCTCACCAGCTCCCGAAACTATTATAGAGATCCGATCCCTGAGGAGCAGCTTGAGCGCAGGATTCCCTTTCGCGCACGGAGGGTGAGACCGAAGGATAGGTTCGACCACTCCGTGCATGACCATCACAGAGTTGACGGAGATCAATCATATGGTCGTTGTCACTGAGACCGGGATGATGATGATTCAGAGTAGACCCGTAGGGCCCTGAGGCCCCAGGTTGAGCACGTCGCAGCTCTTGATGGAGTTACAATAATGGAGCACTTACAGCGCCTTACTCCCCTGTACTTACCGGCATGAGTGGACCAGAGGCAGCTGAGTCTTGGCACAGTGATATAGAGCGTCTTCTGGAGATGTTGGGCCTCTCATAAGAGGAGATGGTCCTGTTGGCCGCCTTCAACCTACGCGACAGAGTGTCAAATGGTGGAAGGGAGTGACCGGGATGAGGATAGCATTGTACGCACACCAGGGATGCCAGGATGCCAGCATGGTGGGATCTATTTTCCTGCCTACTTCTGGAGAGATGGGTCGGATATGCAGTCAGGGACCGCAGGCAGACAAAGTTTGACCAGCTCAACCAGGAGAGCATGATCATCATGGATTATGAGCATGAGCTTGACAGGCTTGTACGGTATGTTCCCCAATACAATGGGATGGAAAGTGAGAAGGCGAAGAGGTTAGTCCGAGGCCTCCGAGCTGAGATCAGTAGGTTCATAGTGTTGTTCAGTATCACGTCTTACCACGATGCGGTACAGAAGGCACACGTCATTGAGATGGAGGAGATAGACTATCAAGTTGTATCTTCTTAACCCCTGAGTAGCAGGAGGAGTATTGGACAGGAGGGACCTAGCAGGAGTGCCGGCAAGTCCGGCAAGGTAGGCCCTAATGATAAGGGCAAGGAATGACATGCCGGTCAGACATGTTATCGCCAAACAGGCGGATGCCTTAGGTGCGGTTCTACGGAGCATTGGGTGAAAGACTGCCCGCAGACACTGAGGCAGAACATTGTAGGACAACCACATTTCCAGCCAAGGGTACAACCCTAGGAGGGGTATTCCAGATTGAGTGGGGTGACACCGCGCAGCAGGGAGCACTGGCAGGTACATTATTTCTGAATGATGTTTCTATTCTTGCACTTTTCAATACCAGAGCATCTATGTTTATGGTAGCACATAAATGTGCCTTAGTGCTGTAATTAGTTATTAGTTATTTACCGATATATGTCTAGTCCGTACTGCCAGGAGTCAACACTTGTTTACGAACGAGATGGCACGAGGGTACCTATTGACTGTCGGTAGGCATTGGATACTGTTTAATTTATTGGTGTTAAATAAACCTAGGTATGATGTGATCCTTGGCATGGATTGGTTAGCGGAGAATTATGTTTAGATAGACTATGCCAAGTGTCACATCCTTCTTTTCAGAGATTTTTACCACTTACTGCACCGCCTGACGCCGAGGTCATCAAGCATAACATGGAGTTGAGTGTTATGGATCAAGTATTTCCCGAGGAGTTGCCGGGGATGCCGACAGAGCAGGAGATGGTGAAATCAATTATGTTCTTCTGAGGTTCGGTGATCATTAGATCACCTTTGGAAACCTTATTACGAAATGGTTAATGGGCTTCTAAGGTTTGGTGAACCTGATTGTGAGTTGATCAATTAAGTACTTCTGAGGTTTTACAAACCTAACTGTGAATTGATCAACTGAGTGGTTACGATGGTATGTATACCAGATTAGTTAAAGGTGGTAATGCATGAAATCATGTTGAGGAGTCATATTTGGCATCTTTGTGATGCAAATGACACCTTATGAGGCATTATATGGATGGAGGTGTATGACACCTTATTGATAGTCTAAGGTATCATATAGCAATGGATTAGACCCCGAAGTGATCGAAGAGATTATAAGAAGATTAAGAAAATTCAGGCGCGGATGGAGACTGCGAATGACCGTGCCACGTCATATGTGAACAAGTGGTGCACCGACCTAGAGTTTGAGGTTGGAGATAGATTTGTCTTATCAGGAGGTACCGATCACTTTATTGGAAAAGAATACTCGGAGACTCCGTAATAAGTTGATCTCAATGGTTAAAGTTCAGTGGTCACATCATTCACATAGGGAGATAACTTGGGAAACCGAGAAAGATTTAATGGAGAGATAGCCCAATGAGTTTCAGCATTTGAGGGTACTCTTGGAGGACCAAGAGTCCTAAGAAGGGAAGAATGTTACAGTCACCATGAGCGGATAGTAATTTTCAGATAAGAATTACCCGGAGGTTGGATTTATAATATTTCTAAAACCCTGTTTTACATGTAATGGACATGTTTAATGATGAATCTCATATCCCGGGAATTAATTTGAGGTCCATTCCATGGGATTTCACACTTTTAAGATGTTTCATGAGTCCCAGACCATTTTGCCAAAATTTAGTTTCGGATGGCAAAATGGTTATTTTAGAAAATTGGATGAAAACACCCATTAATCCTAATTAGTGAGGGCTGCCGAATTTGGGAGGGAAAATGAATATATTTTAGGGTAGGTTATTATTTTAAAGGTAGGGAACATTAGGTGTAAGAGGTAGGTTATTATTTTATTACATTGGAGTAATTTTAGGGATGTGTTTCCTTGACCAATTTTAAACCACAATCCTTTCCCTCTCCCTTACAAAAACTGGCCCTCACTCCCTCTCTCTACCAAAGAAATTCTCTCACTTGTTCTTCATATTCTTCATCTATTCTTGAACAAATTAACATAAATCATCCATCAAAGTTGCAAGATTAGGTAAAGTGAAGGTGTTTTCTTGTGAAGATCATCAAGAAAACTAGGTTGGAAGTTGAGCAACACTTCATCTCTCTCTTTTCCTACTTGGACGAAT
The DNA here is from genome assembly GCA_038382905.1 of Daphne laureola. Classification (NCBI taxonomy): domain Eukaryota; kingdom Viridiplantae; phylum Streptophyta; class Magnoliopsida; order Malvales; family Thymelaeaceae; genus Daphne; species Daphne laureola. The sequence continues at coordinate 3,796 of JBBYHH010084232.1, forward strand.
TATTGGAGCAATTCTAGGAAGGATTTTCTTCATCATCTTCATCAAACCTTCAAGTTCTAAGAACGTAAACTCACTTTCTTGATTATCTCAAAGTTTAATCAAGTTTGGAAGCTTGAAAATTCTCATCTCTTCCATTTTCTTCTTTTAGCCGAAATCATCAAGGGACTTTTGGAGAAGATTGTTCAACATTTCTTCAAGAAAAATCTCAAGGTGAGCTTGTTTTAAAGGTTGTTTCAAGATGAAACTAAGTATGGAAAATATTAAGCTCATCCTCTCTATTTTCTGTCTAGTGGCTCAATTATTCAAGGGATTTTTGGAAAATATCTACAAGAAGTTTTTTAAGATTTTCTAATGTAAATATGATTATGAAGTTGTTATAGAGTAGTATAAAGAATTACTACATGATTTCATGAAGATTGGGTATTTTTAGGAATTTATGAAGTTGGTGTTCTTGGTGTTCATGATTCAAAGCATGTTGGAAACTTAAAGTAATGATTGATTCATGTTCTTGGGGGGATTTGGAGGATGTTTAATACTTGGAACTAAGCTTGAATCATCTTGGAACACCATGCAAAGAGTTGTCCGAATTTGAAGTTCATGAACAAAGTTGGTGTTGAAGTTAAAGTATGTGTTGATTATGAACATGTTTAATGCTTGGAGTTAAGCTTGAATCATCATGGATGGTCACTTTGAAATGTTGGCCGAATTTTAAAGTGTTTGAACAAAGTGTATGTTCTTTGTTAAATTGATGAACTATGATGGTCTAATGGTGATTTTAAGGCCTTGAGTTGTTGTGGAAAGTTTGAAGAAAATCTCTAGGGCGGTTTTTCGAAGAAGGCGGAAAGTTTCGGATAAAAATAAAGATGATGTTCTTGATGAAATTATGAAAAAATTATGAAATATGTATGTTAAGAACACTTAAGAAATTTGGTTAAAGTCTGGAGAAGAAAAACATTTTTTGGTGAAAAATCAAGTGTTGGCCGAATTGTGAGGAGAAGAAATAAGTTTGTTGTTGTGAAATTAATCATGAATTTGGGTGAAAAATGATTAATTATGATGAAAATGAGCTAATTAGGTGATTAGGGAAAGTTTTGTCACTTTTTAAAAGTTTGGGACCAAAATGTAATTTTTGGTAAAGTTTAGATGATAATTGGTAATTAGTGACAAAATGAGTGAAATTAAGCTCATTTAAAGTTAAGGTGAAAAATTGATAACTTTTGGGTAAGTTTGTCATTTTCTGAAAATATGGACCAAAATGCCAATTTGGTAAAGATTTGGAATTACTTTGGTAATTAATGAAAGATAAGGTGAAACTTAGTCTTTTGAAAGCTAAGCATGATTTTGGTGGCATTTTGGGTAATTCTGGATACTTTATGAAATGTGGTACCAAAATGCAGAGTTGGGAAAAGTTATGAAAATAGTTGGTAAAAAAAGTGAAAAGTAATGTGAAATTAGCTTTGGAAATCTTAGGACATTCCAATTATGCCCTTAAACCCCATGTTTCAAAATCGACCGCAAACATAAAAATATCGTACAAGCATGTATCATGTACATCTTAGCAATATCTTGAAGCAAAAAAATTATACAATGATCCTGATGCTTCCTAACTATACATGCATATGTCATTTACAACTATAGAGCCCAAAATTGCCACGATGGAATACCTAGTAGTCCAAAAGGGTCGAGTCTATCAGACTCTAGCACCCTCTACTGGGTATTGCTGCTGCTGAATACAACCAGAGAAGAAAATACAGTTAGTCACAATTTACGCGTAAATCACTACTCATATATCAAATATCTGTTATAACCAAGCTACCTCGCCAATCTACAACAAAAGTAGCAACTGCTTTAATAAAGCACAAGTACCTCTAAGGCATAAAAATCACCAACCACGACACGGAGCTACTTCGCCGGTGGTGGATCAGCAGGTCCTGAAAAAGTTGGTAACAATAAGGGGTGAGTACTCGAAAGGCACTCAATAAGGGTGTAGGTAACGGTAAGGGTTTTGTTTAAAAAGGTTTCCCTGCATTAAGATGTTAGCGTGCTATGAATAGTTCATGATATAGGATGATATGCAGTAAAACAATATGCACAGGATAAAACTCTAGACTGTAACTCCCGACGGCTCAAAGCATCACACCGGTCTCTGGCGGCTCAAAGCATCACAAAAGTTTATCATCGGAACAATAACCATAACACACGGTGGCTCAAAGCATCACACCGGTGAATCTCAAAATAGTACTCCTGGCGGCTCAAAGCATCGCACCGGTCCCTAGGGACTCAAAGCATCACACCAGTCAAACTCAAATCAGAGACCAACAATCAAAGAAAACAACTAAAATAAAACCTATAGTCAAATCATTCAATGATCCCCAGAGAGATCGTCATAGGATCACCACACTGTCTAACTACTTACCTGTCGCTCCTAGAACAACTCCACGTGCACAAAACCTGCACGCCCCTAACCTTACCATGGAACCAGTAAGAGACCCCACCACGGGTCTAAGACTGATCTCAACTAACCTAAATGGCACTAAGCATTACCTTAATACGCATTTATGAAGGTTGAACCCTTACCTCAAAAACACTTGCTCACTAGCAACAACTCAAAGAAAGTCTAACTTTCCTACCGGAATTTCTGCAGCACTTCCTCTGTTTTTCTACCATCACAGACAATTCAACCGAAACTTATTAACCTGCAAACCAGAAACCTAGATTCTAAACATTTTTCCATCATTACGTAACAAGGCTCTTTGCTAAACCTTAACTTTACCTTAATTAACCATTTTGGCCGTAAATCTTAAAATGACCAATTCTTAACCAATCGCCATACAATTCCATATATACACTTGTTCATCTATTCCAAGGTTATCCATAACCAAACATTGAATTTCCCTTAACAAATTTCAAGTTTAATCAATATCGACCATTTAAGCCCATTATTGCAAAATCGATCAAACCTTATCCAAATTCATTATAACTTCACATGTAAGCTCATTGATCCGTATTAGGATCATCCATGCATAAACATTACACTTTCTCATCACGGTTCATCATTTCACAAAAATTACTTAACTTTGAATTTAATCCAAAACTCCATCATACACTATGAATTGCAACTTAGTCCAAGTATTTAAGTTGCTTACAAACATCAGACAAACATAATTCAATCAACAATTCATCCAATTATAGCACTTCAATCCTCCACAAAAAACTATGAACTTTACCTTAGCTCCATGTTCAAGTAACAATTGGACATAACTTCAAGTATTAATGTTGCTCCAACTACTCCTGATAACAATAATTTGAGGTCAATTCAACATTCCCCCAAAATTCATTCATCAATGCTCATAAACACTCAATTTCGAATTTCATCCAATTCATACCAACTTAATGAAGTAAAACTTGTTTCTACACCATAATCAACCCGTAAACACTTTAGTAACATGAAATCAAGCTTCCCTTAAAGAATAAAATTCAGATTTAAATTTGGGGATTTCCCACAATCTCCAAACAAAGCTTGAATCATAAAATACAAGTTAGAAATTACCGTACCTTGATGATTCTAACATGAATCAAGCTTTTCCGCATCAAAAATGGTGAAGAAAGGCAAAATCCCAGCCCTTGGAAGCTTCAAGAACCGTAACTTTTGTGGAGGGAGGAAGAACAAATGGTTTCTCTTTATATTTTCGTGCTTTTAAACTTGACAGATTTTATGCCCAAGGGTGTCGGGCGATCGCCCATGACCTGCGTTGAGTCACGCGTCAGTCGCCCGCACCCCTGTCCTGCATGTATTAGTGCACAGGCGATCACCCACCTTTTCTGTGGCGTCACCCGCGGTTCACTCGCGCCACTACCTCTCATTTTCCAGCGCAGGCGATCACCCGTCCTTTATGTGGTATCACCCGTGACTCACCCGCGGCCCTGTCTCTTTCCATTCTCTAGCTTAGGCGATCGCCCGCCTTATGCGGTGAGTTTCCCATGGCTCGCCCGAGGCCCTGTTCATTTTCACTTTCCAGTTTCAAATTTTAGGTGCTCACCCATCTTTGGGCGCGAGTCACCCGTGGTTCGCCTGAACCACCAGAAATCTAAAAAAAACTATTTCTCCCTAGCAACACTTAAGCAATACACTCAAAAAAGATTATCCAACAACTCATTTTATTTACCCTCCAATAACATGTGATATACAACACCTTAAATGTAACTGAACCTCGAAGATTATCAATCACTCACGTACCTTAATCATTTATCTCAAGCTTTAATAGATGTAATGACTTGTCCACCGGCCACTATTCACTAGAGAATCATCGCCTGCCAATAGTGCGTGTAACAGAGTGCATGAGTTTCCTCCTCGTGAGGATATCCATGTTGATATACCTTTGACAGAGCAAGTGGTTGCTCCAGTCAATTCTCCCTTATGAAGATCAAAGAGGGAATCAAGAGAACCTAAAAGATGGGGACTCTCGGGGGGTGAAACTTGGTTACATCATAAATTGATGAACCAAGTGAAATCAAAGAAGCTCTACAAGGTGCGCAGAAAGATGAATGGCTAAAAGCAATGCATGAGGAATTGCACTCAATGCATAAGAATGGTATGTGGAAATTATCAGATATTTCTCATGACAGGAAGGCCATTGGAAATAAGTGGATGCTTAAAATTAAGATGAATTCTGATGGAAGTATCGAGAGATAAAAGGCACGGTTGGTTACCAAGGGATTCACACAAAAGGAGGGTATTGATTTCAAGGATACCTTCTCTCTTGTAGTGAAGTTTAATTCCATCAGAATACTACTTGCTATTATAGCGAAGTTGGATTTAGAGTTGCATCAAATGGATGTTAAAACTACCTTCCTAAATGGTGATTTGAGTGAAGATATTTATATGAAACAACCTGAAGGATTTTTTCAAAAAGGTTATGAGAACAAGGTGTGTAGACTTAAGAAGTCTATCTATGGTATTAAACATGCTTCAAGATAATGCTACTTGAAGTTTCATAATGCAATTACAAGCTATGGTTTTTTAATGATGCATGAAGACCACTATGTCTACTTGCTCACATATAAATCCAACTATGCAATTTTGACATTATATGTTGATGACATACTAATAGCATATAGTAGGGTTGAGTTAATGAAAACCATTAAAAGATGGTTGTCCTCCACCTTCAACATGAAGGATATGGGTGAAGCTTCTTTTATTCTAGGTGTAAAGATCCACCCGAATAGAAATGAGAGATTCTTAGCTCTTTCTCAAGAGTCTTATATTGATAAGATTCTAGAAAGATTTAAGTTGACAAACTCAAAGCCCATGAACACCGCACTTGCATATGGGTGAAATATCGGTGAGCATATGTGCCCTAAGACACCAATGGAAAAGAAAGAAATGGAAAACATTCCATACCTTAGTAGTATTGGTCCTTGATGTATGCCATGTTATGTACAAGGCCATACATTAGACAAGTAGTTGGCTTATTATCAAGATATTCTTCCAACCCTGAAATGCAGCATTGGAAAAGCGTTAAAAGGGTTCTGAGGTACCTTAAGGGGACCAAAGATTATTGGCTATGTTATCAAGGAACAAAACTTGATTTACATGGTTATTCCGATGCTGATTGGGGTGGAGACCAAGTCTCCAGTAAATCTATAAGTGCATATGTATTCATACTGAATGGTGGAGCAACTACTTGGTGTAGCTAGAAGCAAACTTGTACAGCATTGTCCACAATGGAGGCTGAGTTTGTCTCATGTGCCTTGGTTTTACAAGAGGCTCTTTGGCTTGGGTTATACCTTAAGAACTTGGACTCTCAGATTAAAGTGGAGTGATAGTATGGCGGCCATGACTTACACGGTCACCAACACCTCTCAACTACAAGGTTGAAGAAGATGAAGAACAAACACACAGAAACACTTGATAAATTCGGCCACCAACACCTCTCAACTACAAGGTTGAGCAATATTGATGAAAACACCAAGGAAAAGAGGGATCTAGAACCTCTTGATTACAAGATCAAGAAATAGAAGATATAAAGTTTGAAACCATTTTTATGGATCAAAGGGAGGATGGAAATATTGAAAACAATGAGAACAAGTATCACTACAAACAAATTACCATTTAATGGAACACAAAATGTGCCAGTAAAGGTGGTTTGCGGAAACAGCAACACACGCGGGATATGCCACTAGAAGCACTAACACTAAATCCCTTTAGTGGCACTTAGTGCATGTGTTGCTGCAGCACCTCACGGATTTTGTGGCACTTAATTATGTGATGGAAATGAAAGATGGGAATTAGTGGCACATACTTTGTGTCGGTAATTGTGTTGGTTGGAACTAGTTGGCAAATGACTTTAGTGGCATATTTTATGTGTCACTAAAGCATTAGTAGATTTTCTGGCACATCCCATAAGTCACTAATCTGATAGCTAGTTAAACCTAATTGATCGTTGTTTCTTTTTCCAATTTTTTTTCTTTCAATTCAATGTTTATGAACTTAATTTAACAGAATATTAAAAATAAAAATAAAAATATTCAAGAAATACAAAGATAGTAATATAATTGTAATACTTGAAATTAAACTCCAATTGTAATACATAAATAAAAAATACATTAATATAATTGATAAGATATCCATGAAGAAGTACAAAAAAGTACCTAAAAACTATGTAATAACCTAAAAAAAGTTTCACATTATTTGTTAGGCATAACCAAAAAGACATCCGATATAAGTCTGCAAGTGCTTGCTTCCAATCATGATCACAAAGTAGTTTCTCAATGTCAATTGGAACAATCGATATCTCTGTTGAAAAGAAAAGAAAAAAAAATTAAGCAGTATAAAATGGAGAATTAAAACAAGACAAATCAAATATATATACAAATTACCCGCAAAAGGAAGATTCAAACAACATCTTCTGGAATGCCTATGAAAAAGATATAAATGGTCAAAGCTCAAGAGTCCAATTCATTTTCTTTTTTAAACAAACAAGAAACAAGCAAGTCCTTTCATGCTTCCCACAAAATTCATGAAGTTCAATGCTAATAATCTTTGTTGTTATATGAGACCCTGCCCTCCCTCCCTGTCTTTGTCTCTAATTAATGTCTCTCATCTACATTACACAACAAACTAAATAGTAGCTAGATAGCTATCTAGCCACCTCCCTCCTAATTTCCCATTCTCAATTCTCTTCTTAGATTCTTCTACTTCCAACTCCAGTTACTTATTCATTAGCCTAATTGTACATACATGAAGACAACAACAACACCCAACTCTTATTGCTTGTCTTCCTGTTCTTGAATAGATTGTTCTATTCTATATATGTGGGTTCCCAGCAAGAGGAGGGGAGTTATGTTCCCCTACATCCCGGTGGTGGTGTTCCTAGTTTCACTGATCCAGATTTGGGTCAGGTGTGATGATTGTCAGACAGCGGCAATTTGGGTATTTCCTGAGAATAATGTGGTTTGGAATCAGCAGGGGGGAGATATTATTGAAGATCAGTAGTATGGTGATCAGAGATCAGGAGAGCTTGGTGAATTTTAATACAACTACTGTAACTACACAACAAGATCATGGCTTGAAGGAGACCAAAAGAAAAATTCCAACTAATGGCATGTTGTACATTGAAAAACTTGGAAATTAAGGAATTAAAATTACGGGTGGATATATTTACGCATGCATGATGGATCTTCAATCCAACTTAAAGTGAATATACTTACTATTGCTAAAATGACTTGTAGCAGAGGATCTCAGATTTCTAGGAGAAGAATCAACCTGAAAAGAAAAAAAAAATGAAATGGATTTGAATTTTATGTAACAACCAAAAAAACAAGAAACTTAAAATGATAGTGATGATACCTCTAAGTTCAGATCAGTAATAACATGAGACAAATTCACATTTGGTATGTATATATATAAACTTAGTAAATAACAAAAAATGATATAAGAACTCCAAAATGCATTTATTTTAGTGCCACCAAAAGTCTTACCTCCTGATGCCTCAAATGACACATTAGCATTATTTGTCAGAAGGAGCTCATCCCACGCAACCATAATGATATCGTGAAGCCGCTTCACATGGTTTCTGACTGACAAACTATCAGCACATTCTATTACTATACAAAAGATACAACAATGAGAATATTGTGTTGGAGGGAATTATCAGATAGAAATTTGATGTGTTTATGAGTCCAAAAGAGTTTCCCTTTGAAAACCTTTAAACTGCAAGATTACGCTCTTTAGCTATAAGTTTCTACACAAGCAGGAAACATTCACACAAGAAAAGCACTCATTTTGACTCATCAAAAAAAGACTGACCTAGGTTGACTCCAGAATCAGACTCTTCAGGTACAAGCCACAGTGTAGCGTGATCAGAGACAGAACTGCAGTTTGAATTCATAGGTGTTCCTAGAAAACCCTGTAATTGTACCTTGTTTGCACCACAAGCAATATCAAGGTCAAATTTGCTGCTGATGGATAGTTATACAAAACATTAATATCCTTTAGCCACTTCAAAGTTAAAAACTTTTTCCAATCGGTGGATTATGATTATAAAACTGTTGATGAGAAAAACGTTTCTCCGATAATCACGACTTTGGATTAAAAAATAACAACGCAAAGAGTGACACAAAGATTAACATATTTAACCACAAGTTATAGAAATTCAAGCATTCGGCCAATATAACACTAACCTCCTGGGTCTCACGATAGTGGACAAGAACTACATGTTCCAGACTCCTAGAATCACGACGAATGGAGTTATTCTCAAGCACATAATGATCAGCATGAGGGATGAAGTGGTGGTTTTAGGTAAGATTTGCATAGTGTAAGGAGAAAAAGGGCAAACAAAGGTCATTGCTCACTTGTCAAGCAACCAATAGCATCTGTGGACAAAAGTTGGATTGTCTTGCCCATGTGCATAATATACGTGAATCCTCTCTTCATTGCCAATCTAAAAAAAATGTGCAACGAAACACAATGAGAGAGATGAACACATGGGATATCTTAGTATACCTTGCCATCAAATTCTCTAGCAAGAAAGCAACCCTAAGACTATATCAAAAACACAAAATATTAGAGAGAAATACACGAGAAGAAACTCTTCCGTCATGGAAAAAGGATAACTACTGCAATAAACTGACTCTGCTGGATAGCATGTCTTGACGTAGCATCCAGCCAAGAAAGTGACCTTTTAAAAATCTGAATTAAAACATTCTATAATCTGAATTACTCTGAATTAAAATCTGAAATACCTAATAAATTTGTTGAAACATTCATTCAGGATTTAGAGAGAGAAGGAGAACTAAAGCAGCTGCTGCCATCAAATCACTTCAGAAAAAAATAGAAAAGAAGAAAAATTATCATAAAGTTCCATGTAATCTTCCCTCTTTAGGTTTAAACAACTCCAGATTAAAATAAAGTAAGTAAGAAAAGAGTAAAAAACAACAAAGTAAATGCTACTACCTTGAAAGAGTGGGAGTTCCTTTCTCAAAATTTTGAAGAAAACACCACGTCACAGTTCTTGAGTTTCAACTTGAGGACCAAAAATGTGTAACCTGCTTAACTTTGAATAAAGAGATGGAAAGATATTACTTTCTGCTATCAGCTTTCTCTAAGCCTAATATTTTTTTTTGAATGACATCTTAATTAAAATAAAAGAACATATAGTTCATATAGCAAAGCTGAAGTGCCACGAGATGGGGGTATAAAGACTACACACACAACACACTACATCAAGAACACAAATAAAAGAAGCAGCCCTATCCCTGAGAACAAAAACAACTAGACCTGCAGAATGAAATAGTAGAAGCCAGCAAGAAAGAACACCAAAAAAAAAGCTTTCTGATTTATAGCAGTCTAGCTTTTTTATTTATAGTACGAAAGAACACCCAAGAAAGAACACCTGCACTAAAAACCCACCAACAATAAACTGAAAACTTCTAATTCTATAAAATCTATCTTTAAGTGCTGCAACTTCTATAAAATCCAAAGGTTATTCAAATGGTTTGTTTTCTTAAGAGTAGTAGTAATATTATCATTGTCACTACCACCCCCATACCCGGCCTGGTGGAAACTATTGCAGAAGCGAAATTTAGTGGAACCGGGCAGTGGTCGGTGAACTAAATTTCTCTTAAAAAGGTTTTTTTCCCCAAAGCCCGTTCCTCAAAATTTGTTTCTTTATTTTTAATGTTTCTAACGTGTTTACAGTTTTTAAGGCGTCTTAGTAGCCGTAATCCTCCACCTGAGACATGTTAGTGGTTTAACAGATAATCGTGCACACATATATAATCATGGAGTAATAGTGTTACCACCGCCCCCGTCTACGCACGGCCCGGCGGGAAGCAGACGCTGGGTCGGTGGGGCGGCGGTAACCTGAAAGACCAAACCCTGTAAAATGCAACTATAATAGTGGGTTGTTCCCATACAGGTCCCTGCAAACAAAGTAGCACAATAATAACCGAGCTCCGCTCGGACTAGAAATCTAGAAGGAAGGCTGCCTCCGGCAAGCACTTCCGAAACATAAACATACAAGTCTCAACCAAATAGTAAGAATTATCAAGCATCCAAACATATATACAACACTGTACATACATCCATCAAAAGAACATCTTAAAGTCTACATGATGTGTATGCTATACTACGGAGCATACATCTAGCTAATAAGCTAAACCTAATTTGCGCTGTTGCCGGGACAACAATGGTCCAACTGTGTGCCAGACCAACTGCTGTTGCTGCTTTAAACTGTGACAATTTACCAAACATTAATCGTTAGAAACTAACAAACTTCAATACCCATTCGTGCTATTGCTTCCCACAGAACCATATAACATGATTTCCAAGGAGCCATTGTACCTGAGGTACAAAACTATAGGCCAAGAGGATCTTTACTCCGCAGGCCCGAACCTGAAGCTCATGAAAATATAAAGAGTAAGGGGGATGAGTTCTCGAAAGAACACAGTAAGGGTGCAGGTAGAAATAAGGGTTTTGTTCGAGCTTTGACACCTGCAAAGACAATGTGAGTGGGACATCATATATACACATACAATAAACATAATACACTTTAATAACATTGATTCATCCTGTCCCACATACCATCACTAGTCCAATCCACACACCACATCACGACGGCCCTCTGTGATACTGGTAAGGTACCACAGGAATCTCCAACACATCTCTCATAATGTAACGCTCGGTACCGGCCAGGGCCTAGGACCCTTAACCATCATCCATCAATCTTGGAGGTTTCGTGATCATATAGACACACAGAACTAGTCCCCTCGTGCTCATGCAGAAGCACGAAAATCATATCATCATCACATCCACATGCTCATAGAGGCGCACGGGAAACATACCATCATAACCATAATCGTGTCGTGGAACCGTGACATGTTGTGTCACCTCCCAGTTAGTTCAGGTCACAAAGACTCATGAACCATGAAACTCTGATAAGAAATCATCGGGTTCTGCGGTCACGAAGACACGCGGAACTGTTGTCCAATCCTTAACCTACACACCCC
>JBBYHH010084343.1:0-15297 GCA_038382905.1 Daphne laureola
TAATAATAATAATAATAATAATAATAATAATAATAATAATAATAATAATAATAATAATAATAATAATAATAATAATTAGCTACATATAACTTGCTTGAGGGTTTTGAAGAACTCGCATTGGAGATTTATAGTGAGTCATTCAAACCTCTCAAAAGGGGAGGTTCAAATTCCAGATCTCGTGCCAAACTGAAAAATGAATTAAGAAGATTGCAGTGGAACTTCAGAAATTAGAGAGTTTGAATTTTATGGTGAATTAAGGATATAGGAACCTCGGAGATTTTGTTTTCCGAGAAGAGGTGGTTCAGTGCATTTTCGGGTTTATTAGGGGTTCAACTTGCTACTTGTACCAGGTTTTTTTTCTAGCAGTTAGCTAGATATTGTATACTTTTAAATTCTCTAATAAATTTATTGCCGTTAAAAAAAAAAAATAATAATAATTCGAACTCATCTCTTAGAACGATTATACCGAATTAAGATGTATTAATTTATTAGGTATTAAAACTATGATTGTGTTTTCATTTAAACAAATTAATTTCAAATCCAAATTTTGTTTATGCATGTAAGTTGGCTGGAATTTGGTTCTCTTCATCATCCACTGTGATAGGTAAAATTGACAAATCTTTGAAACAAGACAAAAACTTTGTTAGTCTAACTTCCAAATCTATCACTTTAATTCTTTTTGTTACTGAAATACAACCAATTAACAACAGACTTGCGTCCAACGGACGTTATGCTTCTCAATATCATGCAAGTTGATTTAATAAGTTGGGCTAGTAATTGTGTTTCTATATTTTAATACATTTTTTAGAATAAAGTGGGTTTTTCTAAAATTAATATAACACAAAACTTTTACACGACTCACGAACATTCACAAATCTTCTACACAGAAAATAAAGACTACACATTTATTTTTTTATTTTTTTATTTTTTTTAACAGAAAAATAAAGACTACACATAATTAGCCACATGGTGTGGCCATTATTCATTTATTTCTTCAAACTTTATAAACATTTATTTATTTACTTAATCAAAATAAATCTGTCTTTCAATTAGTTACATACTCGAATGATAATCCAATAATGTTAGCTAGTGGATATATTTTAAAATTATTGTCCATAGTAAAATATATACTTGTCCGCGGCCGGTCACTATTAATTAATACATTAATTTTTTTTTGATTGTTTCACAGTACTATTTAATCTATATATTTTTTTCATGAATGTTTAGACATTTAAAGTTAAATAATTAATGTGAATGTCATATTTAGAAGTATAAATTTTCTAAATGCTTTTTTTTTGTAAATTTTTGTCATTAGTTATCTTTGTAGAAACCTAAATCAAATTAAACATTGAATTTTAGAATATGAAATCCAAATTATACTCTATTAACTAATGGAAGATGAAGAAACTATTGCCTTTATTTCATATATATATATATATATTGTCTTCAATCTTTTCTTTATAAATTATAAAGAAAAGTGGATAAGACATTTGGGAGGAACGAAGTAAACTGTAATTGAAAGTATTGTTCTTAAAAGGCCAAATTAATTATCTCTTAGTTCTCTAAATTATGTTGACTCAATCACTTTAATTCATCAATTATAATTTGTTTTGACTCAGCCTATGAATTATGCATCGTTAAACAGGTTACCCTTTTGACCATATTAGTGTTTGTTGACCTCATGGAAAAATAGTTGGTTAGTCATGTAAATTTGATAATCAAAACTTTGGCATTCCAAAGCTTGTTAAGATGACTAAATTAAAATTTTTGGATCTGCCGCATCCCCATTTGAATGAATTGCTCATACTCGAGGTTGCTGAGAGGGGCTCCGGTAGGTGAAACAATGTCATCGTTGACAATCACGAGCGACGTTGAGGAAGTGAACGACTCTACCTCGAGGTTAGGGTTGGCCATAACCTTGGCTTTAGCTCTCCATTTTGATCTGTATTTTCATAATAACCCCGCTTCTGATATTTTTGTATTACGTTATGTCCTAAATTCTTTAAAAATACACAAATCAGCCACTAGTCTGTCAATAATTTAAGACTGTTAATCTCATGCGGGACGAGTTACTGAATCGGAGGATTAAAGTGTCAAACATTATACATAATTAAAAGACTGAGTTAGAATAAATTATAATTCAGGGATAAAAGTGAACGAGCGAGTCAACATATCTCGGGGGAATAATAGATAATTTGATTTCTTAAAATGTAAGAATGCCTTGATTAGTGAACATGTGGTTGTGAATGTATTTGAAGTTTTGAAGGTGCAAGGAAGGAAATTAAGGGAGTAGCCCACGAGGTTTAAAGATGGCGAACTCTATATGGAGCTGGCCAATGTGCATGTATTGAATGTTAGCCATTCTGTTGTTTTGGCTTGTGATTTTTTGTTAAACTTGTGCAATGAGGGTGTGAAATTTTTTAATTTTGATTTACTGGTTACGAGAGTATATATTAGAAGGAACAAGTATAAATTTTCTGGATTTATTTATTTATTTTTCCTTTTATTCCTGGTAGAATTACTGTTTTTATGAGGGAAAATAGAGCTTTTATTATATGTATTTTAATGATTATATATATGCACACACACAATACAATATGTTGCTAAACGTGCTATTTTCTTTTCCTTTTTGTAAGAATTTATATTATAATAATCGATGTCAATTGTCAAATAACTAAAGTTGAGTTTGAGTTGTTTGTCTTGTGTTATTGAATGGACCAAATAAGGATATGGTGAGAAGGTGGCTTACTCAAACCGTAAAGCGACGTGATCCTTACCCTAACCAACTGGATCCGGGCCTAATTTTGCATCAAATGTTTCGTTTTCGGCTGCGCCTGCAGGCCCTCACTCACCCACCAAATTATTTTTCTCCCCAATATTTGATAGGAACAACACAGGGTTGTTCGGTTTTAAAAAAAAAATTATTTTTTTTTTTACAGAAAACGGTTTGTTATTATTTTAAGAAAAATAATATAAATCAAAATTCACTATAATGAAAGACAAATACCAAAACGAAGCTAAACAGAAAAAGAAATAACGAGGGAGTAGTAAGTGGTAACACTCTCTTAAAATAAAAAACAGAGCTAAAACATGCTATAACCAATAGTATAACCATTCAGGTAACAAGTTTCCTCTTGAACATGTTGTTGTAGAGCCGGACAAAAACACATAATGTCATAGTGGAGAAATATAGATACTCGATCTCGATTACGTCACACTAATTAAATAGGCTCACATGAAACTCAATGTCATCTCACTATCCGCGTGCAAACAGAAGTAGATCTGTCAAACCAAGAAGAAACCACCACAAAGCGATATCAAAAAGCTCTCAAACAGAACACATTGCATACCACCAAAGTCTTGCTAGCAAACCAAAAGAACAAAAAAACGAGCCATAATAAACTGCCCATAGTAGGCAGGGACGGCTCATAGTCCAAGCCGCTTCGCATCCCAACACTCAAGTCGCAGGGTGAGGCACGAAGTCTCCCTTCCCCACCAAGTTTCGACCAACGAGCTTCACCGCTACCACCATCGATCCACGAACCCCGACGTGATCCATCCAGAACACCACACCACAGCCATATCCAAAACACATGTCTAAAAAAAAACCCTCCAATCTCATGGCCACAATCAACCAGAGAATAACCCCAATAGGTGAGCACCAATCGGAATACCAAACATAAGAATCCCAACAAAATTGACAGTGGCCCATGACAAAAATTCGATCCGATGTTGGGTTGCCCAAAAACGCAACCTGTCTTGACAAAGAAAGTCCATGAAAATCGATTGCAGCGTCGCTGCCCATACACCCTTGCCGGCACGATTGGAGCAGCCAACTCCACTGTTGGGACTTCAGGAGGGGGCGACCCCGAGCCACCAGACGCAACCCAGAGCAGCCGGACCAAATCCCAGTGGACCAAGCTTCAGCGAAACGAACTAGAGGGAGATTGAGCCCAACTTTGAAGCGAGCGGAAACAAGATGAGGGAGACGATCGCCCTGTTAAGAAGGCCGAGTAGCATGCTTCAGAAGAGAAATGGCCACCGGCGGAAGCCCCACGCCCGTGCTAGCACTGGCGGCGGCGCTATGGTTTGAGGGAGGCGACATCTTGAGATGGGGAAAAAAAGAAAGAAAAAAACTTGAATCTTTAAGAAATCGTCAATATGCGGATCTAAAAAGAAACATTTGGTTAAAAAAAATTAGGAATATGAATTTTCAAAATTCTGTGAATCTATGAAATGTTGTGTTTGATTCATTTTAAAAAATAATTCACCTCCATTCTGAAAATCCTATGATTCTTTATCCTTCACAAATTCTTACATTCTGAATACTAGCTATATGCAAGTTATTTATAGAATCCATAAAATTATTATGTTTAAAAAATTACAACAAAATCTTTAAATTTTATTATTGAGACATTGATCCCTGAACTTTTGAAGAAAAAAAAATACAAAACGGTCACTAAAAATTACACATTTGGTCCTTGAACTTTTTAAAAAATTACAAATTGTTTCCTAAAACTACAGATTTAGTCCCCAAACTTTTGTAAATTTTACGACATGATTCCTATAAAATTGCATAATTAGTCAATAAATTTTTTTAAAAGTTACAAAATGATTCATGTATGATCCATAAATCTAAAATTCTTGAACCAAACATAAAATTGTGAGAACATATATTTTTATTCTCCACCATTAATACTTTCTATATTTTCACATTCCATGAAATCATGAATTTTTGGAATCCGCGAACCAAACCATTTAAAAATAGAATTGTAACTTAATTGGTCAGATATTTGGTTGTCCCCCTAAAATTCCGGAACGTTGTAATTTGTTGCAAAAACGTGGGCGCTTGAACACACCCTAAGTTTTCATTAGTGAAAATACTTCACAAATTAAACTAAAAAACGATAATTAATTTCACATTTGATTTTGAAGACGAGTCGACAATAATAAAGTATTTCCTTCCTTTCCTAATAAATAATACATTTTTTTGACATTCAAATTAAGTAATGGAGAGAAGAAGTTTTTTTGATAAAAAATACCCCCATCATTAGAGCGTCTCCAACAATTTTCTTAAAAATTTCTCGAAAATAGAGAGGTAAAAGTCATATTTTCCGAAAAAAAATTATTTCAACTCCAACAACTTCCCTATTTTTAAGAATCCTACATTTATTACAATAATAAAATATTCTATATCTTTGATTAATAATTAATAAATTATTTGAAGAGATGAGAGATTGGAGAGATGAAATATATTTAAAGTTTAAACCAATGACAAGTAGTTTATGGAGATGAGAGATGAGAGAGGTTTATAAAAAGATGATTTTTGGAGGCTTTCCAAAATTTTAAGAATACTCCAAATTTGGGGAAGACTCCCCATTTTTCTTCCTCTTTCCCCATTTTTTAGAATGAGATGAGGAAACTGTTAGACAAAAAAAATATTCAAAACTCTTCAAAAGTAAGCATATCAAGAAAATAAAGAATCTATCGGATATGCTCTTAGCACTCACCCCTCCCAAAATAATTTTGATAAAAAAAAGGAGTAATAAACGATGGAATGTTAGAGATATTTGTAAAAAAAATTAAAAGATAAATAAACTAATTTTTCAGGGACATCTCAAAAAAGAATATGTATCATTTATTTAAGAACTAATGAAGTACGGTATTTAATAAGCGTGCATGTCAAGATAGATACTCGTGTCTGCGTTTTTTCCCGCAAGTGCTCTACTAGGGTTTGGTGGAGGTTTTGGAGTTTTTCTCTTTTCCTCTTTCTTTTTTCCCACGAAACCTTCTCCTATTATGTTTTTTATTATCTTCTCTCCTTCCTTCTCCTACTCGGCTTCCTCTTCTCCCTCCTTGTGCGCCAATTTTGTCTGCCCGGGGATTGGGTGAATGTCCATTAATGAAGGTATTGCTGGGAAGATGGCGGTGGTTTCACTGGCAGGGGAGGAGGATGGGGCGGTGGTGGACATCCGAAGCCTGTTGCCTGTGGCTCCGCTTGGCTTCACGTTGGCCGTCCGGGTCCTGTCTTCTCGTGTGGCCCGAATTGAGAATTTGAACTCGGTTTTCTTGGCTGCTTGGAAGGAACAGGTTAAGTTTAAGATCAAACAAGGTATGGATGCTCCCAGGGATAATCTGTTTATATTTGAATTTGAGAAACAACGTTAATTGGAGGGTGTTCTTTGGTTGGGACCGTGGGACTTTGATAATAAGTTGATGATTATGGCTGCTATGAAATCAGGTGATCAAATTTCATCCATGATTTTCAACTCTGTGGTTTTCTAGATTCATATTTTGGATTTACCTTACGGTTAATGGGCCAAAAAACCAATGGGTGCAGCTCTTGGTAATAATCTGGTTGTTGTTAAAGATGTTGATTGTGATGGTCTGACTATGAAAATTCGAGTGCAGGTTGATATTACTCGCCCTTTGAGAAAATGCATTACTACTCTGAACTCTGATGGCTCAAAACTTTTCTTGGCAATTAAGTATGAGAAATTGCCTAACTTTTTCTACAGGTGTGGTATGGTCTCGCACGTTGAAAAGGACTGCATGGAAATGAGAGAGAATCAATTTGGTCATTTCTTGCGTGCGCGACCTATGGCGAGAGATGGTGGGGGATGGGGGGCCACGATGGAGGCCCTACCTCCGCAGCCTCAGATGGCCTCTCAGTCGCTGGGTGGTGATGGGCGGCTGCCGTTTAATGATGCTAATCATGTGTTGAAGAGGCCTTTGGTTCCTGCTACTGTACCTTTCACTGATGACCTAATACTGGAACGCGCTATTGTGCCAACACAAGTTAATGCTACCCCCCCTGCGTCTGATGGACCTTTTGTCTTTGTTGTGGGTAAAGGTAATGAGGTGGTTCTTCCTGGAATGGCTGGGCCAAAAAATGGTCGTGGCAGGGGACGACTGCGTGGTGGTGGCAACGTAAATGGGGGGAGAGGTCGGGGCAGGTGGTGGACGGGGTGGGGCGGATGTAACTCAGGCGGATGGTTTGGGGACAGATGGAGGTCGGAAGCGTGCGCGGGTCACAAGCACTGGGGAAGAAGCAGAAGTGTCTCTCGTGGTGGTGGCAACTGTAGGGAGCGAGCCTCCCTGCCTGAGGGATGAGGTCATTATATCTGAGTAGTGGGGGTAACAAGTCTCACCACACTATTCGTTCTGCAATATAGATTTGGGCCGGAAAGTGGACGATGTTTGTCTGTTGTGAATAGTTGTTGATCTTCTTTCAGATAAGGTTTGATGTGGTTTGTCTCTTCCCATGTATTCTTTCAGGGAACAACCTACTTTTATTCCGCTTCGTGCGGCATAGGTGGAGGTGGTCGGTGGCTTCGCTTAATCCTGAGTATGCTGTGAGTAGAACCTGTTTTTGAGCCTTATGACATGTTGGAGGAGCTTGACATTATCAGCTGTATATGAAGAAGTTTATCAACTATTGACGTGGTCATCTTATCTACTTGATGGTCTATATATTTTTTGCTATTAATCATTGTTTATGTTGATTTTGTCTTGGAATTTGTTTGATCCCTTTATTCTGGATATTTTTAAGATTTATAGTCATTTGGTCCCTTCTATCTCATTTACTATTGAAAACTGCTTTAATTATTAGGTACTATGAAACTTTGATCGTTATATTTTTTTAGTCCATGACTGTTTGCTATTAAATGACAAATCATTCCTTTAAAAAAAAAAAAAAAAAAACGTGCATGTCGTTTAGTGCGTTTTTCCTTTTTCGATTTTTGTCTTCTCGAATTAAACATGATGCGATAGGATGACAAGTAAGTAAGGTGTAAGGGCAATGTACGACGGAACCAAGCCACAAACATGCAACATTGCGGTGTGAAGATTCATTAATCATAATAATCAATTTAATACTCCATTTGTCGTCCTCAAAAGTATCACCGTCAATCGCGTGGTATCCTTAATTGATATGAACAAATCGTCAGCCGTTGGATCTCTATTTCGGACAACCACCTGGCAGAACATCCTGCCCATCTCATAGGCTCGATCTACCCAATCTCACCACCTACGTTCTGCTCCCGCCATTTCTCTCCCGTGACAAAAATTCAAGGTTGCGTACGGCCAATAATTTGTATTACTCCATCATTTCTATTATTATTGAAATATATTAATTAAATATATTATTTTAGAAAAAATTAATTTTATGTTAATTTGATAAATAAAAAAGGATAATGGAAATATAGTTGAGTAAATTCATGTACAAAAATTTATTAAATGAGAAAAAATATTTCAATAATTTTTAAACAGCTCAATAATGTTTTAATAATTTTAGGACGGAGAGACTATCTTTTTTTTAAGAAAATATTAACTGATTTTTCAAGAGCATTTCTTAAAAGTAAATTTATTTATTTATTTTATTATATTTTTCTATAATTTTAATAATTATAGTGAAACAAAACAAAAAAAGATTTAATATATAAAAAAGAAATAAAAATATCCTTAAAAAGTATTCCGGAAGTATCCATTAACAAAACCGTAATAATAATAATAGATACTTTTACCTGCATTTTATGACGGAAATACTTAACAAAATAGGAGAAACGAATGAAAACCTTTAATATTGAAATAATACTCTTTTCTCTACTGGATGAGGGCGGAAAAACATGTGCATAAGGTTGGCGTAGATTCCTAACATGGGAGTATTAATGAAAAATAAAATATCGTAAGAGATATAATATTAGATATTTTAAGTTTTGTAACACAATTATTTTATAGGTTCCATCGGAGCAATCAATATTTACATATTAATTATTTAGGGTGTAATTGTGCATATGTAAGGAAAACAAAAGGCAGAGGATATCGTTTTTATCCATCTGTGACACTGGAATATGTAAATTTTGACATATTACTAAATTTAGTACTAGTGTATTCCTAAGAGTAAAACTGAAGGGTGTGTTCTTTTAATAAAATAAAAAAAAGCAAAAAAGTAACAATTATTTGAATTTGAGAGGAGTTTTGTGAAGAATTTCTTTTAGAAATTTGTGAATTTTTTAAATAGTTGTTAATTATTTGTTACCTCTGTCAGTGTCATATCAAAATTTTCCTCCCATTTTCCTCACAAACTGTAAATCAATCATCAAATAATCCTTTTCTAAGTTTAAGAAAACCCAAATGGGGTCAGTTCAGCGAAAGAAAGAAAAAAATTTCCAATTTTTTTTTTTCACTTTTTCAATTTTTAATATATTTAACAATTTTAAATCTATCATTTTTCTATAAAATAATATTTTTTTCAAATTCCTCCACTCACATACATCTTATCCATCAATCAAAAACACATCTCAAATTTCCCAAATTTTTTTGTCTAACTTCAAACGAACTGAGAAATGATGACAATTTATATATGTGAAAGTTGGATTTATAGCATTGCAAAGGTTGTCTGGTTGGCATTAGTGTATGAAATGAGTCTGATATATATCCGCAGGGCACATGGGAGGGGAGGGGGAAAAGAGAGATTAGAGATCAGAAATCATTCTGTTACATTTCCCCATTCACTGTGCGACGCGTACGTCGATAAGATTCGTCCGCACCAAACAAATACATCCACTGGACTGCTCGGAAATAGTGCCATCTCCCTCCTCATTGCTGCGAATAATTAAATCAATTAGTTGTAATGTTTTGATAATTTTTTAATGTTTGAGATTAACGCGATAGCCATAGCGATAGCTATTTGGTGGGGGGTTTTGGGTATCTCGATTGAGATCTCTATGAGGGCTCCTCACAGATGTCGTCTCGGTCCGCAATGCCCTCATTGTTGGAGATTCACCACAAACAAGTTTACACACCACACATACTTGGGATTGTCACGTGTCGTCATTCGAACGTTCCGTCGTACATGCCTAAACATGTGTCACGATCCCCCGATCAGCCTATGTTCGTATGATATCTGGTCCTATAAATACCCCTCACCCCTCGCATCTAGGGACATTAATTACTTCGTATTGAATGCTCTGCACCTAGCTAGGCATGATAACGATGTGGTTCAACCGTGGTACCCCCTAAATCATTAACTGCGGTTTTTTTGATATTCACGGTTAACAGTTTTTACATAACGATTACAAGTTCACATCCAAAACCGCTAACCGCGGATATCCGCAGTTAACTGTTACAACTACAATTATCAAAATAGACCATACTTTTTTTTTTTTTTACAAATTACAACGCAGCTCTAAACTTCAGGAAACCAAAACTCCAAACTGAAATCAATAAACGGACCATATATCAATCAATAAAAAAAACGGTTTAATCACGGTTTGGAAATCTGGATTGGGCTGGACTTGGGTGGGTATAGTATATACTTTATTGGGTAACCGTTTAACTGCGGTTAACGATTATCCGCGGTCCGGTTACGCTCATACCGTTAACCACATACATTAAGCTACCGGTTATAAAAAAAAATCGTAACCGTCAATCCTGTGATTTTAACCGCGGATAAAATCGTCAGAAACGGTCGATTATCCACAGTTAACGATTCTTATCCGCCCCACTACCATACCTATCTGCACCCGACATCAAGACTCATAGGAACAACCGAGATAGACACTCAAGACTAATTAACTCCGCACTTCGGTGAACCATAGTTGCACAAACTCGCAAACCGAAAGAAGTGACTTGGCCCTTCCTTGATAACCTAATGGTGAACGGTACGTCATTCTATCCCTGGCTTTATAATACAATTTTATGTTAATCTTAGACATTAACAATACTTAAAATTTTTATTACCAAACACATACCTCATATCACTCACTTAGATTCTACCCAGATTGACCCGTTCACCTGCTCCATAAACCCACCCACCGATAGCACACGCCAAAATTATTTTGATATATTTTTTTTAAAGTTGGTTGTGATGTTTGTAAATAGTACTTAAATTTAAAGAAAAAACGATTTGATGAAGAATTTATATATTTAAGAAATGTAAAATGTTAGCGGATGTCCGACGAACACTTCTGGAGGATAAATTTATTTATTATTTTTCTAGATATGTAATAATTATAATAAAATAAAATAAAGAAAGATTTAATAAATTAAAAGAAAATAAAAATATTATTATGAATATCCTGAATATTTAATCTAATAATCATGCTCTGAACATATTTGTAAAGATGTCGAGATCAAGTTTTCGGAATTTTCAACCGGGAATGATGAGAGCAACTTTAACGATACATTAAAAAAAAAAAGAATTATAAGCTTAAGACAAGACACCCAATGTTCTACAGGCCATTTTGATAAGTATTTATTTAATCGTTTATTCCGGCAGACTGAGAGTAGAGTTGTTCCGTGTGTATTGGCGTTTTTAAGTAAATCAGTGTCGGTCCTCGGGTTCTTCCTTCTTCCACTGAGCAAACAAAAACGAAACAAAACAAAACAAACAAAAAAGGTTATTTTCGTTTTCGTTAAACCCCACTTTCTTTCTTCCAACGCAAGCGTTCAGTCGGCCGGCCGCCGGTTGAGTCGTCGTTTCGAATTCAGATTCCCACCAATCGGTAGTGACAGACATTGCCGCTCAACCACCACTTCCACTTGGAGGGAGCTTGCTTTCTTTATTTCTCGCCCGACCCATTTTTTGCTCTTAGTAAACAGTTACTATATCTCAACTGGATTTGTTTCGGGTTCTTCACTCTCCCCGGATCTCTCACTTCCCAGGTACACTACCCATGATGACTTTGTTTTCTTTTTTCTTCTGCATTTTGTTTTGTTGTTTGTTGTCGTGGGAAAGAAAGCTTAGATTTGAAACGATTCCAGAAGAGTAATGAATGAATGGCTTAGCTTGTGGGCAAAATAAGTAATCTAGTGACGTGATTGAACTGGGAAGTTTCTGGAGAATATTGCTGGTTGGAATTGAACACGCAAAATTGCTTTGGTGTTTCTTTGATGGTGAAATTGATTTGAATGTCGAAAGACACGAGTTAGATTTGGTGTTAAGTTGTGGTCAGTTTTTGAAGATTTGCGGAGGGAGAATGCTCGTCTGAAATCTAGCTTCGGTTTTTGCGGTCTGGGTTTTTTTATCATCCCCGTTCTCCAACTTATGGTTTATTACATTTTTTTATTCATATCATCATCGTAAATGCAGAAAAGTACCTAGAAGTAGAAAGTGCTACTTTTTGTATAGGATTGAACTGTTAATTAGAGGAGTTTTTTTTTTTTTTGAACTTTTCATTACCGGCATTTAGCTTCATTAATATTATAAATATATTATTTTTCTAATTGTAAGATAATCTTGCAAAATAAAATAAAATAATAATAATAATAATAATAATAATAATAATAAGAGAAAATTGGGGAGAGAAAAGGTGAATTTGGATGTGTAGAAGAAAGTAGCCAATATTTTATTTTAATACAAATGACATGTTACTTTCAGTGAAATAACTTTGGGCAACCATTTTCTTAGAGAATATATGGACCGGACAAATGCTACTTGCACTTGCTCTTATTTAAATACCTCACAATTTTACTAATTATCTTGAACTTGAAGAATCTGTATTTCTGTGCCTCTTACCTGATTCTTCACTAGTATGTTGTGTATTCCATTGAATTGTACTTTTTTTCTAGCATATTTTGATGGGTTTGATTCATTATGTTGGAAAATTGTATAGAATGGTTGGTGGGAGATTCATCCAATTGTTGCACCTTCTGGTTTGCCGTTTTCTGTTTCTGAAAACAGAGGGGCTCTATGTACCGATAACGTATGTTCAAAGCGCAGTTGCTAGAGGAGCTGGTGAGGATTGTATTTATATAATTAATGATACTTAGAAATTATTTTCTCTCCTTAATCTACATAATTAAGTTGTTCATTAGTTCCGTTTACTTATTATATTTCAGTTTGTTTGGATGGAAGCCCACCTGCCTACCACTGGGACAAGGGGTGTGGTACTGGGGTCAACAGTTGGTTGATCCACCTAGAGGTTAGCAGCTAACTTGCCAGAAGCAACATTCATTCTTATTAAATTTTTGTAAAGTCAGCTTTTGTTCAAAATAAAACAAGAAGCTGCACATGACATGTTTAATGTGATTCCCTTAAGTTCAGTTGCCAAATCTTCATGATATTGTATTCGTTTCAGTTACAGATGGCAACTTAACATTCAAATTCTTTATAATATTACTGCTTGGATATTTTAACATGTCTAAGATGAGCAATGACAGTTAAAGATTCTGTTTTAACATGTCTAACTAAGGTGAGTAATGATAGTTAAGGATTTTATCTAAGATGAGTATGTAAATTTGCTTCATTGTCTTCTCAGGGAGGAGGGTGGTGCAATAATGTAACATCTTGCATGGCGCGTAAGAGAACTCAGCTTGGTTCCTCTAAACAGATGGGTGACCAACTTCCCTTCTCTGGCATCCTCAGCAATGGACATAGATATAACCCAGGCATGATTGATTACACTACATTCGGTCATGTCTGCTTAAGTGTAAATATGTTTTGTTTGAATCTCAAACTAAATGTGCAGACTTCTACAACTGGAATAGAGTGAAAATCAGGTACTGTGATGGATCTTCTTTCACCGGCGATGTCTCGGTTGTTGACAAAGTAAGTTGATACAACTTCTCAGGACACTTCAGTAATTGTTAGCCAAGTGCATGTTCTTCTGTAATTTAATCAGCTACTGTGTTATCAGGCTACTAACCTTCACTTCAGAGGGGGAAGGGTTTGGTTGGCTGTCATCGAGGAACTACTGGCGAAAGGACTGAGAAATGCTGAAAATGTGAGAGTTTGAGTATCCTAATCTGCTTTCTGTTTTTCGTTTTCTGATTTTCGTTCTTAGTCGTTTATCATTTGTTTTGATATCCTTTATACTGTAGGCTCTTCTGTCTGGTTGTTCAGCTGGTGGGTTGGCATCCATGTTGCATTGTGATAGCTTCCAAGCACTGCTGCCTATGGGTACTAAAGTAAAATGTCTTTCAGATGCTGGTTATTTTGTCAACGTGTAAGCTCATTAGTAGGACCTTCTAAAAACAGTCCTAGCATCAGAGACCCTGAGATACTTGTTGAATGTATTAGTAATTCTTGAGTTTGATGAAATGATTTATTTGCAGGAAGGATGTTTCAGGAACACCTCACATTCAGAAGTATTTTAGTCAACTGGTTTCAACTCATGTACTCTTTCTTGCTACCACTTGTTCAGATTCTCAGTAAGGTTTAAGTATCAGGAAGAACTGTGATTGTAATTAACTTGCTTGTTTTCTTGAAGGGATCAGCTAAGAATCTGCCTCCATCCTGCACCTCTAAAATAAAACCAGCCTTGGTATGTGGTTATTTTATTACTCTATTATTGGTAAAACTGCCTCTATCCTACCCTGGTTGTCCCCTTTTTTCTTCACAAAATCTAAAGTTAAAGGCCTATAAAGGGACAATCAGGAAGATCAGAGGTAGTAGTATGTTTCCTTTGCTTTAATCACACCACAAAATTTCCTCTTCAATCATAGTTCCTAATATATTCTGCAATTTTACAGTGCTTCTTCCCACAATACATGGCACAGCGTATTAAAACACCTCTGTTCATCGTTAATGCGGCTTATGATTCATGGCAGGTCAGTGCCCAGTTTCTTACATGATGTTTCTTACTTATATATGGTGTATAAAGTACAAATTATTACCAAGTGGAGTATGAATGTCTTTCTTAATCTGCATTAAGACATTTACCTTTTGTGTTACATCAGATAAGGAACATATTGGCTCCAACTGATGCAGACAGCAATGGGAAGTGGGAGACCTGCAAGATTAATGTTAGGAATTGCTCAGCTGCCCAGCTGAAAGTGATGCAAGGTAACCTGTGTTATTTTAAGGACTAATTTTAATAGTGGCAATCATCTAAAAGTGCATCTGTGTGTCAAAAATCTGGAACTTCAAAGGAATTTTTTTACTTGAGTACTCTATGAAGTTTGTAATTTCTAGCTTCCTGCTGCTCTCAGTACCGCTACCGATGAAACACAATCAGATAGCTCAAGTGTGTTTCGCTACTTCATTTCGATCAGGTTACAGGTCGGAGTTCTTAAAAGCATTGCTCGGGCTTGGAAAATCCACCTCTAGAGGGTTGTTCATAGATTCTTGCTACAGCCATTGCCAAACTGAGATGCAAGAACAATGGCATGCCGCTGACTCTCCAATGCTTGCGAAAACAGTAAGCCTTTCTCCGCGGTTTCCAATTTCCTATCTGTTTCGTTTCCGTTCATTATCTTCATAACACACATCTCAAAAAGTTTGAAATCATCATTCCAAAATAATCACATTATGCAGACAGTGGCAAAGGCTGTTGGAGACTGGTTTTATGACAG
>JBBYHH010084454.1:0-15294 GCA_038382905.1 Daphne laureola
TAAATCATTATTAATTCTTAAATTTTGTTTTGATAATGATTTTTCATGTATAAAAAGTATATTTAAATACAAATATTTATATTTTATATTTTTGTTTTATATTTGACAATTTCTTTTGATATTTTAGACTCAATCTATAATTAATATTAATGAATTGCCTATAAAAAAAATATTAATGAATTGGAAAGAATATGTGAAAAACTACACATGTGATAAAGAATAATGAATCAAAATTGAAATTATAAAATTAGAGGGGTGTTAACACATTTTAGGAACCATAGGTCCATAAGAGTCAATTTGAGCATTTTTCTTGCAAATTCCGTCAAGTTTTAATGGATGTTAAGTCGCGGGTATACATTTGCAACGTACTTATACTTTAGAACCACTTTTGCAACAAACTTTAGTTCAGGTATAGATTTGCAACGAAGAGTATAGTTTAGGTATAACTGGTGCAATTTACTCGTTTTTTTTAAGAGAGCATTAGTTCCTGAATTTTTTATATTTTTATTGAAACTGTTGCCAGTGTTGTGTTGCTCAAGACATATATGTGAAAAATAGTTGCTCAGCCTACTTTGATTTTTTTATTAATCTAGGCAACTTCATATGTCATGGAAAGACTTCTGAAATTTATAAGAGGATGTCCTGCTAATTATAGTCGGAGCTTGCTTCTTATATTATCAGGTTGTAGAAGTTATCCCAAATACAGCCATATGGTAAGACTAGTGTATCCGAATTGATATTGTTCAGCTTGCATTCTACAATAAGGTTCTTGAACGGGCAGCGTTAAATGAGTCAAAGAATGTTCAGAGGTTATGTGGTTTCATGTGGAATTCCCCTACAATGTGGATGAAGATAGTTGGTGCATATTTTGGGGTGAGATAATTCTTATGTTTAGTATAATGAAAACCTTTTGGTCAGATCTGTTTAAAATATGGAGTGTGTCTGATTTAACTTGAAAATTCTGACACATATAGGAGCGAATACTATAGAGTGGTTACAGAATGGTTGGTCTAGAATTATTGCAGCTTCTACCCTTCAAAAGCTAAGTTCTTCATTATTTTTTTATATCTGGTGTCAGTGAGTCCATACACAGTGACATGATTCAATGTGGAAATCAGCACACATAACAGCATGCTGTATCTTATACTCCCTCAGTCCCTAAATGATTGATTCATTTGTTTTGCTGTTTTCAATGTATTTAATCTATGATTTATTTTCATGAATGTTTTGACATATAAAGTTAATCAATTTGTATGTGTATTGTAATTTGTAACATAACCTTTCCAAATATATATATTTTTTGAATTTTTTATTTACTATTTATCTTTAAAAAAAATTGAGTCAAATAGTGTACACAGAATATGAAAGTCAAATGAATCAATTATTTAGGGATGGAGGGAGTAATGTTTCTGACGGACAGTTAACTTATTTGTTATCTTTAGGCTTCTTCGAGCTTGTAAGTTGTACCTATAAGTAGAATTGACTTTTAAAATGTTCATCCAACGTGCTTGGCTGGTTTACGTGGTTCAATGAAATTGTTATCAGTTGGCTGTCCAGCATAGTTGGTTTAGTATTTGAAAGAAATGCATACTGATATTTGTCTGACTTCAAGGATTGTGCATCAGGACTTTGTATTTGTATTTTTATCTTATTTATGGCATTAAGAATAGAAGATGTTTAAGATGCTCCTTTGTTGCTTTTCTCTTGGTCTTTTATGAATTAAATGCATCTAAAGTAGGATATAATATATGAAAACCATTGCACATATTAAGCATGTCACTTGCATTTCAGGTTTCATCCAAATTGTATAGGAATGAGTGCGGAGGATGCAAAAAAACTAGATCATTTTTATTGTGAAACCTGTTCATCAGCAAGTGAGAAGAAGTTGGGGAGTTCCAATACTGAATCAAGACATATGACAGAGAACAAGGTATTTGTAAATGGTGTGTTGAAACGGTCCAACCAACATGCAGTTGCATGGAACTTAAAATCTTCTTTGAGTAGCAAGACGCTAGTTTGTTCTGTTTTACTTTTGTTAGTAGTCACCATTTTACAGTAAAAGTGTGTACTAAGGTCCAAGTTTATGTTTATGTTTAATGTTACAGGTGGAGACAAAACGGCGTCGCAGATCATAGACTGTAGGGGGGTGCGCGGAGTGAAATATAGTACTCTTTGTCCTAAATAGATTGTTCCTTTCCCTTTGCATAAATTTGTAAAGTGACGATCTATTTGGGACGGAGGAAGTACGACTCAACCTGTTGTATATGTGGGTGGGTGGGTGGGTGGTTGACAGTAACACGGTTTTCTGTCAGGAAAGGTAACTTGTGTTTAGAAGGTTTGAAGGTTCGGTCACTGCTGATCATGTCCTCTAAGCAGGGGGAGGGACGTGGTTCTGCTTGTAATTATGTGATCAGCTGCTTTCTCTAGGTTCGTTTTGTTTATAAATTAGTTTAAATACCCGTCATGGGACAATTGTTGTTATAAATATTAATTTATTAAATAATTAATATCTGTAAATAAAAACAACATTATTGCAAATGCATAAAAACTTAAATATCCGTCTGTCTTGGTAAGCCTAAAATATACTCTTTCTGGTCTTTAAAAAGATGAATAATTTATTTTTACTGTTTTAAAGTTTAATATTTGATTTAAATATTTATAAAGAAAAATAATGTAAAATAATTTAAAAAAATTGTATTTAGAAAATTTATATTGCAAGTTATGATATATATAAAAAATATTTAATTTTAAATATTTAAATATAGATGAAAAAAATTTATACATTAAATATTGTAAAGTAGTTAAAATAAATGATTTATCTTTTGAAGATAAGAAGGAATATAAGAAGATTTAAAAGAAAAAAATAAATATATGTGTGAATGTAATCAAGTGAGCGGCTAATATGGGGTAATTTTGTTTCTTCGAATAGTTCTTTTGTGCTTTTGAGTTGGGTCTCTTGGATCTCTGTTTGTATTTTCTCCTACTCTTGAGAACAAATTGTGTTTTATCAATATGATGTGCCGTTCAAAAAAAAAAATATATAAATGACCAATATCTACAGTAAACTGAAATCCACACTGTGCATGCCCAAACTTGAAAAAACTCCACTATGATTTTGAGAATACAGAGGAGCTGCAACAAAAGATGCGACAGGACCCCTCAAAAGTGGTTGGAGAGAGCTTTACCAACTGTGGTCATGTTGGATTAGAAGTATGTTCATGTTGGGCCGGAATTTTGATTAATGCAGCAACTACAACTAACTGCATATGATGAAAGGACAAACAAAATTCACCACTTATTAGCGCCTAAACCATTGCCACATGCATTCAACAGCTCACCATTTTTAGATTGGAAACAGTCCCTGAGACTAAATGTTGGGCAGCTTTCAACAGAAAACATTGACCCAAATTCAGGGAAATTGGTAGGTTTATTGGAAAAAGGAGAGAAGAATCAGAATTGGTGTATGATTCTTCTATGGGTGTTTCGGCAGCAATGCAAGACAATGATGATTCTTCATGCTCATCAAGTTCTTTCCTGGCTCAACATTCTGGTAAATCAAATGCTCCTTCATATCTATCTTTCCTCATATTCCACCTTTGGATTTAAAAGCTCATCGGAGGGTAGATGAAACAATGGAAAAATCTAGTATTATGAGAGGAGCCAAAGGGTGGGGTGGATTAGTAAGAACAGGAGAAAGGGGATCTCATGATGGCTCATCAACTAGAGTGAAGGTTCGCAATATGCGTCGAGTAGATAAAGTTACAAAGTTAATGAGTTCGTCATTTGAGAACTACGAATCCCTGGTTTTGGAAATTTATGATGATCTATACAAACCTTCTAAAAAGGAAGTTCTGAAAACAGGTTCTTATGTCAAATTAAAAAAAGAGCTTCAAAGTTTGGATTGGAGTTTGAAGATTTGAGCTTGATTATCTTGGTGCTCGTTTTATTTATGCTTGGGTTTTATTGTACGTCATGAGGGGAATTTAGTTATGTTCTTCAGATTTCAGGGTTTAGAAGTTCTGACTAAAGTTAGTGTCAATGTGGCTTCGGGATGGGCATCGTATGCCTTGAAGAGTGTGGAAGATTGTTCTAGTATTTTGCTGGAATATTTGTATTTTTCTTTTTCAATAAAATTTAAAAAAAAAATTGCTGTTAAAAAAAAAAAAAAAGGTTAATAGTACATTATTAAAGAGAGATTTCTTTTGTTTAAATAAAATAGGAATAATTAAGAACATCCTAATTTCAGCTTATAGGCAGACAATACACCAATACGTAGTATTGAATTCATAGTTATGAATAATTGAATTCCAAACCATATTTGCTTTAGGGTGAATTACAAAATGGAACAAACCTATGCAAGCGCATGTCAGAATATGAATAGCTTAGAATGGCTTAAGCTTCTCTACAGTAAATACACAACTTTCTGCATTTATTTATTGCAGGGAAGGTTAATCCGTTTAGAATGAAGAAAAGGTGAAATCTTGTTGTGACATGACCACCTACTTTTGCTTTTCTTAGATAGAAAGAAAGAGTGTAAAAGGAGTGAAATTTTTAATCTTCTCAATCTTTTTACTACCAAGTAGTATTTACTATCAATCAAGACAGCCTTTTTAGGGTAGAGAAGACAATTTGTAGCTCATTGGGTTAAGAAGCACGCATAACAGATGTTTCATCATCGTCATTGCTAATGCTCACCAGCATGCTCTTCAACTGGATACCAGAATCTGTTGTAAAACCACATTGAATCAGCTTCCACTGAGTATCCATCTTGATTGCGGTGCCAACTGTAATGAGCATGAGTTCTGTTTTCGATGTCAAAAATGGCATGACCGAAACTAGCTTCCCGGTAAGCAGAATATGCAGGCTGAGGCTCTGTCATGCTGAAACAAACCAAACAAGTTTTCTCCATTCATTCAACCCCAGCAAAAAAGAAGAGACATGGATGGGTTTAACAAGAAAGTGACTTACTTGGTAGCCAAGCCGTCAAGATTTCCTCCATCACCAATGGTTATGTACACAGGCGCTGACTCATCCTTAACTGGGGTGCAAATCCCATTCACAACATTGTATGCAATGTTCGACACACGTTCCTTCAACACACATGAATCAAAAGGTCAGGTGCATTCATTACTAACAGATGGAGTTCAGTTCAGGCTGGCTGCATAAGAAAAAGAAAAACTTACTGATCTCTCATAGGCATGAACATGGCCAGCAAATACCACATCAACCTTGTACTTAACAAACCAAGGTTCATACATGACTCTCATGGTCTCCCCTTCAAGGTAATGGTAGTTGTAGCTATTATACCATGGGGAATGCACTAGAACAATTAACCATGGTGTTTCAGTCCGGTTAACTTTCAGTAGTTCCTTTTCAAGCCACCTGTACTGAGGAGTGTATTTACCTTTCAGAAAAGAGGTTGTGAATCAGTAATGGGTATTTGAACATTTGTGATTAATGAATGTAAAGTAAACACATTAGCACAGAAGTGCATATCCTTACCATAAGCAGAATATGAAGACAAGACTATGATATATGCAGAAGCCCTTTGAACTGAATACCAAAGGGGTGAAGTACTACCAGAAGATAGATATGGAGTATGAAAGCGATTAGTGTAAGGCTTAAAAGGCCTCTTTTCACCCTGCATCAAATACAAAAGTCTCTCTTGTTACAAAACAGAAGAGCATATTTTCATTTTCACCTGTGCAACAAACACCTTCATTTTCACTTACAAGTTCAGGAGCAAAATCCAGTTCATGATTCCCTGCAGTCCATATCCATGGTTGGTAAGCAGCACTCCTCTCTAAAAACCTCCCCCATGTATCCCACCTGTTGTTATCATGGTTATAGTTATCCGCATACGATAGGTCCCCAACGAACAATACCGTTTGGCCTTTCTGAGGGTTGTTCTCATAGTGTGTGAGTGTCGTGTTCGAATCATAACCTTGCCCTAGATCACCTGCAAAATGATATGCCCATTTCCAAGCCCCAAAACACATCACATTATAACTAACGTCAATAATGAACTAGTTAAAGATAGCAAGCAACATAGGATCGTAGGACCCCAACATTGTCGGCAAAGGAGTAGGGCTTACCAATGAGGCCGAAAGTGTAGGGCACATCAGGACCAACTTCTGGAGGAGTCATAAACCAGAATTGTCTTACAGTATGATTACTCCCAACTTCATAGTAGTATTTAGTATTGTACTACAAAACCCCAATAAGAAAAAGAAAGGGAAAAGAAAAACACTCATAAACAGAATGTTGAGGAGAGGACAGTTATTGCAGCAATGATTTTAAAGTAGTGAAAAGTTTAGAACTTTCTTTATTGAGCTGCCATAAAAGCTTTAAACTTTACCTGCAGATTTCTAATTGGACAGTGATGAATGTAGCCAGAGGTGTAGGTAGAGAACTTGTATCTGTGGACTTTGCCCTCTGCCTTCTTCTTCTTCTTCTCCTCCTCCTTCTGGTCACTGTTCTCAGTCCAGTAAACCACTGTATTGGAACCTGCCTCATCTGCAGTTATCCATGACACAATCACAGCTTTCCCCTTCTGATCTCCTTGTGTTATATGAACCTAACTCCAGTATGTACACCCATAGCCCAGATTCAGGTCAGTGAACTGAAAACAAACAACTGGAAGAAGAAAAGTTGATGAAAGAGATGCAAAACCTGTTGAGGAGCATTGTAGCCAGGAGGGAGTCTGAAGACATCACTGTTCAAAGGCATGTCTATAGTCTTCTCCAGTTTTCTGACGAAACTGCTGGTCTTGCCTCCGTTGCAGGGCGTGCTCAGATTTAGGATCAAACCCAGAAGTAGAACCATCATCATCACTGTATTATTAGCTGCAAAAAAACCCATCTTTGGGCAGAACTTTGCAGCTCCCAGTTTCATTTCATATTGTTGAACTTTGTTTTGGTGTGTGGGGATGATGGATGGATTTATAGAGAAGTGTGGCAGAATAGGAAAAAGTAATACTCCAAGTTTTCCAGGAAAATACAGGGAATATTCATTGGCTTATCCGCCTACTCTGATCTCCATATGCAAGAAAATGTCAACTCTTCGTAGAAAAGGTTAAAATACTAGGTAGTAGTAATAAACACTCTACACTGTTATGTCAGTTTGAAATTGATAAAGATTTATTTATTTACACTATGATTCGGAACAGTACAGATTTGAGATTCATCGTTGAACTGTCATGAGTAGAAGACTTTTATCTTACGAACCAAAATCTTTTGGTTATGATAGTTCATCGTCAGGTTCATATTTCATGTCCTTATCTTATCAAATTGATATAAAAAAAACATGCATACAAACAATAAAGAAAAGAGAATTTATACATAAATAAGCTTCTTAAAATTTAGAAATTCTAATTTTCATTTTTTCAGCTTTTTCTCATATATACTATTCGTTTTCCTCATGAATGAAAGAAGGGATAATAACTAGGGTAGGGGCACTTGACTTGACTTCAGCGACACCGCAGCCGCAGGCAGACGACACGACAGCCGGAGTATTTTTTATTTATTTTTATTCCGTTCACAACCTGATGGAGAGAGCCGCGTCCGTGGTCACAAACCAGCGCCCGACGCAGACGGTGCTGGCACGGCGGTTCAGGTTACCGTTGCCGAGTCCGTCTACAAGACCTTCCGCTGCTTATAATGCGGAGAAATTAAATAAGACTTTCACAGCCGCTCCAATCAGGTGGAAGAGGAGGTCAGTTCAGTTCAGTTCAGTTCTATGTGATTCTGTGCTTGTGAATCATTATCATATAGTACTAGATCTTTGTTAGGAGAAATAACAATTTTAAGGAGTATTTGCGACTTTCAAATGCTTGATACAGACGGTGTAGTTCAGGAAGGAAATTCCTTCTACTACTCCTGAAGCTGAAAAGTTCAGGATATGTTCTCGTTTGAGGGGAACAAAACTCACTGTAGGATCAAATCAAAATGAAGGGAAGTGAAGTTTGAAAACATATGATGTTATTGAAATTTGAAGAAAATTGAGACTCTCAATTGCCTTTTGCCTCCCTCCATATGATTAGTTAGCATAAGTGAGATTACCCTTGGTCTTCTTTGCAGCTTATGGATGGTTCCCCTCCATATATAGGGAAACAATTAGCCAATAATCCAATGGGGATACTTGACAGTCAACCTAGTCACTTTCTACTGCTAGAAATAGTATCTTCTATTCGAAAGTAATACACTACTAGTAGTAGTGTCTTTCAGATTTCCGTCCCTATGTTTTCCGTTATTCTGTAATCATTCACAACAACTCTGTATTAATATCTGTTTCTACTTTCTGTGATGTTTACTGTTTTGCAAGTATACTTCTCTGGCAGCATTCGTCGCTTTTATCTATCTTATGAAACTATAGATCGTAAAACTATGTGTTTGGATATGATAAACAGGAGAAATTTGATCCGTGCAGTCAACAAAGATGCAGAGGCAGCCTTTAAAAAGACCCTGGAATTTGATAGGCTCATTGACTTGCTGAGGGATGCTAATCCAAGAGAAGTAAGTGTGGAACAATGCCTGATGTAGCTTTTTGTAGTATGTATTTGTGACTACATGAGCTTTATGTAGCTGATTTTCCCTGTTGTAAGTCCAGCATGGATGTTTGTCTGTTGGTGAACTCTTTCATGCCGGGGGAGGCACCCATATTATACTGAAGACTGTTTATGGGTTAATGAGAACCAGTGTACTGTTTCTATGTATGCATCTGGATCTGGAAAAATGCACAACTGCAGAGTTTGGCTTTTTACACTAACACTGAACTTGTATTCCCATTTTGTCTTGATTGAATTTTCTCGTCACAATAAATTCATGAATAGCTAAAGATAACGGATGAGGGTGAAACACTACACAACTAATATACTGTCTGTATTAAATGGCAAGTTAAACTGCAGTGCAGACTGCAGCTCTCGTGACTAGCTGTTATCTATTTTAATCTTCTTGTTGGCTTACTGACTGGTCTTTGCTGTGATTCTTTCAACTAATTCTGCTCTTGTATCTGTACAGCTTCAGAAGCTTGTTGCTGAAAATATTCTTGCTTTTAATGAAAACTTCTGGATACGACTTGCTACAAGAACTGATACATGCAAATCTGAGGATGACAAAGCATGTCTTTTTCTTGGTTATTTATTGAACCAATATTTCAATACTGGTTCCCTAGTTGAGCTCATTCCAGCATTAGCAACTTAGCATAGCTAATAATTCAGTTGCTGTCAACATCATCATCCTTGTGCAGAAAGATTACGAGGAATTGGCTTCTTCCGTTATGAACATAGTTGACCGCCTTGTTCATAAAACCCG
This sequence comes from Daphne laureola, assembly GCA_038382905.1. Lineage (NCBI taxonomy): Eukaryota > Viridiplantae > Streptophyta > Magnoliopsida > Malvales > Thymelaeaceae > Daphne > Daphne laureola. The sequence continues at coordinate 9,312 of JBBYHH010084454.1, forward strand.
GGTTAGTTGATGTTCGTAGAGATCAACAAAATTATTTATGAAGAATAACGCTCGATAACATGTTCCTATTAGTTTTACGTTATATTCTCTATGACAGGAAAAGATAGAGTCAGCGACAGATATTTTGAAGGCAATTTTAGAGCCAGTGGTCAATGATACGGAAGAAATATCATGGCCTCCTAAAAGTCCAGAGACTTTGAGACTTATGGAGAACGTAAGTGTCAGTTTGAAGTTGCTCCAGACCAAACGCTCTTACTCTCTTTTGATCTTTAAATGTCTTAATAGTCTTTGGAATTCGACTTGTGTAGTATGTCAACTTATCTGTTTCTCTTTACACTCACTCACTCATTGATCATCTTTATCTGGTTTGATTATTGTGCTCGACTTGGTGTTATTGAGTTCGTTTAAACCTTGTTTCTTGACTAGTATACTGTACGTTTATGCTCTAGGAATCTGGTCAAGCAGAAAGGAAAAGGAAAAAAAAAATCCATTTTTTATCTTTTATTTTAGGAAAAAAAATGATTTGCAGATGAAGGTCCCTTCCTCCTCAGTTCATTATTTTCTCTCCCAAAGCAATCCCATTTTACAGTTCAACCATCACTTGCATGCTAATATCTTGCTTCCTTTGCCCGGACTTTGCCATTTTGTGATGTAAGCCCGGTTTACAGGATAATGCTCTATGGCTCATTTCTAGGTGGAATGCTTGCTTAATTTGGTATTAGATAAATTCAAAGAGGCTTAAATGACAGTTTCATAATTGTTGATGGTCTTTTATAAAATGGCATGTATACATTTGCTGATCATGAGGAAAAAAATGGGTGTTTGCATCTAATTATCAGGATATAGTGCGAAGGGAGCAGGAAGGCCAACTAGATGAAGGTTTCCTTTCTGAAGTCAGTGCACAACTGCGGCAGGTGAATAGTTTCTTTTTTGTTAATTTGAGTTGGCAGTTGTTAATTAGCAAAATTTATTCTGTTTCTGTACCATCTTTTGTGTGGTGATTCTCCTTGTTCATTTGAACCCTTAAAGTCATTTTCAGGCAAAAGAAGATGGTGACAAGCCTGGATTGGAGGCTATGTTGCAAAAGGTGTTGCAACTGTATGCTTCTGCAGTGCTATCAAGACGTAGTTATGCAAAGAAAGGTGAGCTTAATCTTGTGCTAGATTTAAGAGCAGTTGAGACCATGATATAAGATATGAGCAAAACCATCCAGAATTTAGCTGGGTTACAAGCGAAACCCATTACCGTTACCTCACTGTATCAGGGGAACTGATTCTGTAAGTTACTACATGTGATGTTGAAGGTATTGTTTATGGTGCAGGAAATGAAGTTTTAAAGGCAGAGCAGTTCCTGGAAAGTGTAATAAAAGGTGAACAAATTCTGTTAACATAGACTAGTAGTAGCAGTTTTAGGATTGTGGGTGAATGAGGAGTTTGTGATTTTTTACATTGTGCAGCTCCTGAGGGAGAGTGGAACAGGATTTTGATTGATGGCCTGACAGTTGGTAAGGGGGAAATTCATCCAGAGGAGTTTTATGGTGTTGTTAAGAAACGAATTGAGAGAACATTAATACGAACGGTGCCATCTCTCGCTCTCTTTTCTTTCTTATTCTCCTCCTCCATTCCATATTCGTCACTTCCTCACTGCTTTGCTTTCAGGAAGGTGGTTCTTATCAGCAACGTGTTCTTACGGAGTATCTTAAAGGCATCGAGACAAGAGCCAATGAAGTGGTTCAGTTACTCCAGTAGACTGACTACAGGGATTTTCTAGTATACACTACCCGCTCCGTGCGGCAACTCTTTTTAGATCCAAAATGTGTCAATGACATATTGATATAAAAAAAATACATCATTGTCAAAAAACTGATAAAGATCTAAACTGACAAAAGTCGGAGGGAACAAACAACGAGAGAAAAAATCCATGAAACGATAATCCAAGGGTCCTAAACAAAATCAAATTATATCGCAGTTAGATTGCAGATCAATTAATAATCAACAAATATCAAAAGAGAAATCATATTAGCAAAAGAAAGAACACTTAAAACTTAGTATCGAACATGAAGAAACTATAACCAACTCTCAGTGATAACTAGCAGCTATCCATAAAGTCGAAATGAACCACCACTTAGCATTATAACTTTATTTGGATTTCCGTATGCAGTATCGAAGTTCAACACGTGGGTAAAAATAAAGTCAAACCGTATGATTCTAGCTTGGAAGCGTCTGGCCATTGCGAGAAGATCCGGATGGATCGTGAGACCTGTTATAAATACCTGCATAGAGACCAAAGAATTATAGCAAAATGGGCACTCAAGTTTGCTTGCCGACCAAGCCATATTAGAATACTGGATGCGTGGGGATTACTTGCTAACCCACCCATCCAGGACATAGCACCTCATGGCTCCGGGCAGGGTGAGTCCTCGTTCGACCCTTCCGTTTCCAGAATTCAATTTTTCTCGGTCTCTTGCGTTCCACACCTGCATCTCCAATCCACGAAACAAAACAGATCCAACATACCAACATAAAAAACATAAACAAGTCCCACACCAGTACGACCTTGAACCAATAGTTGGCAGCCCACTGTGGACCACCAACAAATGAGGCACCGATTGCACCCATCCGAGATCGGTCCTGGAGCTTCAGATCAGAGGACGCACCAGAGAGGGTATCGGAGTCCGATCTAAACGATGGAGGACCAGCAGTCTTAGACCAACCACCGATTCATTTACACGCCAAGTTGATGGCCAAACGTTAATCGATGCAGTCTCATCGTCAATCAGTCGTATCAACAGAGCAGTGAGGCATGAGAAACGCCGACACAATGTCGGCGAACTCAGAGCAAGACGCGATACCGCCAGAAACAGGGAAGGTGAGACTAATTGAGCTACATCGCCGAAAAAATTAGGGGAGCACGGTTGACGATCCCGAACAAAGTCAAAATAGCAGTCACATGGAGGAGGAGAAGAACGTCAGGAACCTCGACCAAGCGAGAAGAAAGTCCTCGACAGTGATGGCCAGGGATAGGGTTTCGGAGAGACACATATTTTTAGCTTTTTTTTTTTTTTGTCCAACACTTTTACAGGAGGAAGGAAGACATATATCAAACAATTACGTTAAACACAAAAAAGTATATTCATATATAGCTTTTCCAAATTTCAACAACTACTTGAAAACATTATACACACTAATTTTAATGTTGAAGGTTGGAAAAAATATCTAATGTAGCGATTAACATTACAAGTTGGGAAAATGTCCCTTTTTACCACTCACATTTGGTAAAATGTCCATTTTTACAATTATTTTAAAAAATTATCTGCATTTATAACTACCATTTATGTTTTCGGTCCCCGTTTACTACTGACCGTTAAAATTTCCACTTTGACATTTTTTTTCCACGTTATTGGTTCTTTGATGATGTGGTTGGGCTAGTTCTGATGATGTGTCAATCTATATAGAAAGAAAAGAAAGGAAAAAAAGACAGAACTTGCTTTTACCTGTTCTTCGTCTTCTTTGTCTTTGACTAGAACCAGATCGCGAGCAGAGCAGAAGAGGAGATGAAAAGACACGATGGCACGTTGGGAAAGCATCGGTGACTGGGATGCTTCGCTGGTGAGCAAAGGAGACCGAGACTGGGAAGACGGTCGACGCGAAGACTGATGAAACAAAGAGAGAGGGATGAGTCCGAGCGTCCGTCCATGGCGTCGCTGGCGAAGTGGCGGCTGGAGTTGATGGGAGGTGACCGCTATCACTGGAGTGCGAAGAGACAACAAAGCTGAAGAATCAGAGACGATTTTAGAAGGCTGGTACTGGATAAGAAACAAATCCAAATTCGTAACTTTTTACTTTGTGATCCAAATCAGAAGGAGGGGAAGAGAGTGTTAGAGGAAAAACACTCCCCCGCTCTTCATGAGTCTTTGTTTAGATCCCCAAATCTATTCTCCTCTGCTTCTTTCTTCATGTCGGTCTGGCGGTCACCGACTCGTCCTACCGTCGAGCTCATTGGTCGGATCCGACTTCACGTCGGCCTGCGCGGTCACTGATTCGTATGGTTTGTTGGATGTCGTAGTTGAGCCTATGGGAATGCCGGAGAAGATGAAGAATTCTGGAGCTCGTCAATTTCTTACTTTTTTTTTTTTCCCTCCCTGATGAGTCATGAGCTTTGTTGGACACCAGTTGTACGAAAAAGTACACATAATAGACTCTTAACGGAATATTTTACAAAAATTCACACCGTTAGTCAAAATAATGGTAAAATTGGTTCAAAAAACAATTTCAGTGGCAATGTTGGACCTGAAAACTAAGAAAATTGCAAAAATGAATCATTTTTAAAAATAATTGCAAAAAGAGACATTTTGTCAAATATGAGTGGTAAAAATAGACATTTTCCCTCACAAGTTTGTAAAAACTACTCGTATTACAACATCTTAAATGTTCTTCCTAAACAAATTCTAAATATAATTCTCCCAACTTTTACAGATTGACAATTTTTTTTTTTTTGATAGGAGATCCCGACAAGATGGACTATTCTCATTCAGAGGCAAAATGCATGAAAGATGATTTCTACCTAGGTCTGGATTCGCTACTTTCCAAATAGAACAACGGGGAAGATACCAGGTACAAACCCCAATGGTCTAGTGGGGGCTAAGGAGGGAGAGAGAGAGAGAATAGAGAGGGGGAGAGAATTCGAGAGCATTACGTCAAAAGGTACAAATCCGTCAATTCGTGTGAAATCAATAATCACCGGAGGAATGCACCCGATCCAAATTTCCAGATGATTAACAGTGATGGCATGCTTTGCAAGTTCATGTGCCGCCTTATTGCACTCCCGATAGCAGTGGACAATTTGCCATGCTTCAAAATCTGCAAGAGAAAATCGAGCATTTTTTATGTTTTCCCATGCCTCCGCCCTGAACCATCTTCCATCCAAAAGAGCGTTGACTACGCTCAAAGCATCAGATTCTAGAATAAGACATGGTGGACTGTGACGCCCGGTGAATTTCAGCGCCTCACAAATGGCGAGGCTTTCTACTCCAAAGATGTCCATCTGTATACTAGTTTTCATTGTCATAGTTGCAACCACAATTCCTACATCATTTCGGATTATCGCACTTATGCCCTCATAACCGTTGGAGTTGATAGTTGCGTCCGTATTCATTTTTGCCCAGCCTTTTGGTGGTGGAGTCCACTGTAATTTTGCTCGAACTATCTTTGGAGCATATGCAGTTTTTGCCTCATTCACAGATCTTTCAATTTGCCATAAGATGGAGGGTATGTGAAACTTCATTCTCTCATGAACCACTTTGTTTCGAAAGAACCAAATTATCCAAACGATGATGAAAATCCTTTCCCAGCCACCTGCAGGAACGCATCTGTTAACATAATCATACCATGAGAAAAGATTTTGGTAACTTTCATCCGTTACTGTTGTCAGGCCATTCTTGTGTCACAGATATTTTACCTTCTGACATTGGAATAATATATGCATGTATGTTTCAGGTGCTGCTTCACACAAAAGACAGGAAAAGTCGATTGTGATATATCTGTAGATGAGTTCCACCTTTACGGGTAAAAAGCCTCTAAAGAGTCGCCATATGAAAATTGACATCCTTGCTTATCATATACTGAAATTTAAAACATTAAAATTGAATATTGAAATTTAAAACATTAAAATCGAATACTGTTTTTTTTTTTTATGGGACTAAGCGTTTTCTTTTTCCTTTGTGAAAAATAAAAGTACGGCCCCGAAATAAATTGAAGGAAGAAGCAAGCTGACGTGGTAACTCGTGGCACTCACGGACAATTTCCTAATTATTTATTTATGTATTTATTTCCTTTTGTTCCTGATCCTGCGATTCCGACTGCCAGCGTCTGCTTCTGCGTTCGCTTAGCTAAATTGCGCACAAAAACACTCCCAAATAGATCCATCCATCCATCCTTTATACGTCGATTGCTGTACCTCAATCTGCTGGTTGCCGGAAAATCGA